>DWGJ01002758.1:0-14907 GCA_018246895.1 Aspitha aspitha aspitha | reverse complement strand
CGAAATGAGGAGATCCGGCAGAGAACTAGGGTGACCGACATAGCTCAAAGGATTAGCACGCTGAAGTGGCAGTGGGCTGGTCACATATGTCGTAGGACCGATGGCCGTTGGGGCAAGCGAGTCCTCGAGTGGAGATCACGAATCGGCAAGCGGATTGCTGGGCACCCCCCAGCCCGGTGGACCGACGACATAAAGAAAGCGGGTGGTAGAAGCTGGATGAGACAAGCAGAAGACCGAGTGGTGTAGCACAGCTTGGGAGAGGCCTATGTCCAGCAGTGGAACGATAAAGGCTGAGATGATGATGATGATACCAAAATGTAATTTATGGGAACACTAGCCCATCAGAAAAATCAGGAAATGTTTTTTAATAGATCTACGAATAGTAGTAGTGACTTGACCTTTTCTGCCTTGCAAATACAATCCACTTGAAACATCCACACAATAGTGCAAAACAATGCGGTAGCCAGCCACGAAGCAACACTGGTTGACTCATTAACCTTGGGTCGTTGGCAACATTTTAATTAAAAATCAACAAACGCCTCGCCGATCTCGCTAAGAAAACCCTTAATTTGCTAACGGCTCTACACTAATCTGTTAAGAGTTCGTCAACTTTGTCCCAACCTTGAGCTTCATTTCTCTAGAAAATTTCGCAACAGATACTCGTTAGTAGCGTATTTTGTATTACTTAACCTCAATAAGTATCTGAAGTCATAAATACAACAATTAATTAAACTCTTCCTATATTACATTTATAATATCCGTGTTCATTGTAGCCCAAAAATCGTAGTAACACATTGTTGTTGTAATAGATACATACATAACCACATGTAGAATCAAGGACAGAAGCTAAAAATCATCAAACTGCTAAAAATCAAGGTGAGAAATAAAGTGGTCATCTTTACGCTTGTGACAAAGCAAAAAAAGTATTTTATTATTTATTATTATTCAAATTCAAATCCTTCTGAATCCTATGCCTTTTGAAGAACAGCAAACGATAAGAAAGTGATTAGAGATTTGTGAATACTTGCAATGCACATTATGTTTAATTCGAAGACAATCGTTAATCGTTAATCGATCCTTATGTGACACAAATTTACAAAATAAGTAATTTTGTTTACCTACCCTATGAATTTGACATAAAATAAATTTCAATGGATAATAAAAACCCAACATTTTACAAAAGTCATATAGGATAATTTGGCAAGCAATTAACACGATGGCTCACACTTCACGCCCTATAAGAATTTTCATACGAGCGACGCGGTTTGTGTGACAGCAAAAAAACCGTGAAACTCGCGCTGAAACCGGTGCGTTTACGCTTCAGGCTCCATTGCAAGCCAAAGACACCGCTGAAAATAAACTACACAGGCCGCACACGATGACAAATCTAACATTTAACTTAGAATACATATTGTCTATTCAAAACCAGAACGAATTAGGGGCACGCATTTCTATTACTCTCGGTGTCATTTCGACTTTTTTATTTTGTTCGTTGTAGAGTCACGATCGGTACCGGTGACCGGACCATAGCTACAGAAATAGATATCAGGCAGTTGCTATAGGTTCGAGGCTTGAAATATTTTTCTTTCGGTTACCAAATAGTTCGATTATGGGACAAAAATAACAGAAATAGAGACAGTTACAAATACAGGAACCGTATTTTATACCCTTAAGCATATATTATTGATCCCGTTAATTGATAGCAGATTTATAGCAAAATGCAGTTAGCTGATTAGACAAGAAACTAAATTTGTACTGGCTTAAATAGTGTTATTTACCAACTTAAATACATACATACATAGTTATAATATACGAGTAGTGTAAGAAATTTTATTACAGTGATTCAAAATGTAAACTGTATTTTAAGGCTATTATATTATTTTTTTAAGGATGAACAAAATAATATTAATATTGCTTTGCAATTGAAATCCAAAACGTCTGAGATATAAATATATCCGGTTATAAGATGGCAGACAAAAGCGTCCCTGAAACGTGAAAAATAGTGATCAGTTTTCATCATAGCCTTCGTCACTTTTTTATTGTGTAAGTTATAATAAGTTTCTTCTCGTCTTGCAAATAACTTTTACGATTTCAAGTTCATGTCTTTCGCTATATATTTCTTACAGTGCAGTAATTGACTTTATAACTTTCATAGATATAATTTATTGGTTTAAAGGTAGATAAACTATAAAGAAATGTTACCAAAATCATTAAAACATTCAGGTAGTATCTTCTCCGTCACTTGTTTTTTTAATTGTTCTTCGTCGACGCACACCCAATCCGGTATGACATGGGGTTCTTCAAACAAGGCTCTTACAGAATCCTTCAGGGCTATCAGCCCGTAACAGTTTACGAGTATGACGATTTAGGAAGGTAATTTTTTTATTATTCGAAAAATAAACAAACATAAAACGAATTTCCATAGAAACCTATCAATTATAATAAGACCATTTTAACTGCCTGCTCTACTTATAAGTGACTTGGAATATAAATAGAATGAATTAATAAACAAAATCTTGCAAAAACTTAAGCTAAGCATCTAAATAAGAATTGTATCAAACCAGAGCCCGGCGAATGAGTCATAGTGCGAAAATAAACTACAATAAAACTGTAGTGTTGTCTCGTTTGTTACACAGAACGACAATCAAGTAGAAATACCAAAGGCCATAAACGATAAGCGGTGGAACATAATTAAAATAAAAATGTATTAAGAAAACTTTACACCTCCGTAGAAGCACCACTGCTGTTAGCCGAATGGGGACCTTAAACAGTCTATAACTACCATAAAGATATTCCTGTATTTTGCGTCTTTCTTCGCGTTCCTTGTTGAATAAAATTGTATTGTTAGTATGGATATTGAAATGAATATGAAAATTGCCCACATAGCACTTCTGCTCCACACGTATTCTATGTTTTGATACACGAGCTAATGAGAGCGGCGCGCGCGCCAAAGAGGCGATAAATTATAACGCGGATGTGTCGACGTCCGCGCCAGTATCGGCTAATTGCCGATTTTCATCCGAACAGGTAATGAGAGTTTCTCACTTTTTTATATTACAAAAGTAGCAAACGAGTTTAAGTACTGCTTGCTGTTATAATCATTCTTCGAATTCAAAGACATTCAACAATCTTAAATAGAACAAAAATCGTATTAGAGTTTGATCACAGAATTGTTGCGAAGGCTTTCAAATCGATCAATCACAGTTTTAAGCGGTCTAAATTTTAATCTCATTGAAAGGTCTTTTAAGCCAATTTAAGCTTTTAAGCCGTTTATAGCAATTTTAAGTCATTACAAATATATTTATTAGAGCAAATAAGGCACTTGCATATGTGTTGCTCTTTCCATACATTATCTTTATTTTGAACAGGAAACTCATTGGCTGCATATAGTTATGAATAATTATTTAATTCCTAGTAGGTACGCGGATCACGCACATATGCAGGTACTAAAAATACCCCGGCGTGTGCCCTAAATAAATTGATTCGCTAGGAATCCAGATCGAATGGTAACATAAAAACAATATTGCGTTCCGGGTTACACATTAAGTCACACGATAAGTTTATTGTCCAGTAAATTGAAAACATGCGTATTTTTCCAATGAAATTGTATAAAAATTATGGCAGCGTACTCTCAATTGGAACTAACGCTTTACAGTAATAGAGGTCTCAGAACGTCATAACCCTATTGCATTTTTTATTATATAAAGTGCATCGAAGGGTTCCGTGCACGTGTAAGTACATGACTTTGATATGTTTAATAATAAATATATGAAACTTAATATAAAGAATATTTATAAAAATAAAACACTAACATCCGTTTTTCAATATCAAACCCTAGATTCTATGTACGAGTATATCACGTATCTATGAGGGGCTCATTGTGTTCAGAGCTAGCCAGTAGGTATAAAAACGAATTAGTGAAGCACTAGAATACAACGAAAGGAAAGTTTACTATGAAAATGTACCTTGGACATAGCTTGGACGAATACCTATTATGTATTTCATAAATGTCGAATTTATTTTACAAAGTTACATGACAGTGACAGCTTGCATTCTAACAAAGTGGGAAGCTCAATTCGATCGAATTTACAAAACTCGTAAATTAGGTACATATTACATTGTTATAATGCTTGGAGAACTCGTAATGCAGACCACATGTCACACGGCGTCGGGGTTCGGTAATTAGTCCCATTCGATTTGCCTCGTGGGTTCCGGAAGATCTCGAACACTGTTACTATAACCACAGGCCAATAATAATATTGTCTGTAATTATTGCTTATTGGTGTGGATTTACTGCAGCGCAATTAAACGCAGGTTCCCAAGCGTTTAGAAGCGGGTTTTTTTTTATTTTAATTGACTTCCCACCAATAGCGATGTTTCATTGGGATTCTTTGATTCGATCGAAACTGTTTCTCGTTGTCTTAAACTTTACAATTATGGACTATATACTAAAGTATTTAAAATTTAGAAAGAAAAAATTAACTACGATATTTCATGTTATGAAAATGTTGAGACGAACTTTGATATTATTGCTGGTATCTAGGAGTATACCTATATAAGCTAAAGGAATACAATACAATTTTCTGTTTATATAATATACATTATATTACACTAGCCGTGCCCGCAGCTTCGCCCGCGTGGAAATCGGTATTTTCCGTTTTTGCAACATTTGTCATTGCTGCTCCACTCCTATTAGTCATAGCGTGATGTTATATGTTCCTCAATAAATGGACTATTCATCACATAAATCATTTTTCAATTCGAACCAGTAGATCCTGAGATTAGCGCGTTCAACCAAACAAACTCTTCAGCTTTACAATATTAGTATATATAGATTACATTTTAAATAATGCTAAATGGTAGACTTTTATTACATTCCTTAGTATATGAAATTGAAATTGTTTGAATTATAACATTTATAGGCAAAGTAATCCAAACATTATTCATTTGGTCGAATTATATTAGAAATAAACCTTCTATGTATAACATTCAATTAAACACAATTTAACGCACTGCGTGTTGGGCCCGCCCTTCGCGGAAAAACAAACAGTCCTAGAAATGACTCCAAATGACATGTGAAATTTTTCTACGTCACGATGAGATATTGTAATGATCCGTTACGAAAAATTATAATGTGGCCCATGCGAGCGCGGCATTAGACCCTTGAAGACATGTGACGACGGATTAGAGTCCATTATAGTGAGGAAAATCCTATTCAGTCGCTGTGAATTGAATAACTTAATGGGCGGCACAAAGAAATAGAACTATCTGAAGGGACTTCATAGGTTCCGATAACTTTTATAGTTTGAAATTTTTGCAATACGATGCCTTCGTTGTGTCCAGATAAATCGTATTATCTAATTGACTTTGAATTTTGGGGAGGGGTCTAACTAAAGTAAATAGTAGTAGTATAGGTATAGATATCCTACATTAAAAAATCTACTGTCATGTCAAAGTATTCTCTATTTCTTTTCTATTAATACCTAGTAACATGATGTAGGTATATATAAAAAAGATTATAATTTCAGTTTAATATTATCCCTTATTAAAGTCGACATAATCGTCTGTGTTTATAATGGTACCTACGTATATGGCGTCCGTTTCATCGTACATTGTTGCTTGATAAGATGAGAATTTAAGTTCGAAACAATTTCAATTAAAACTTCTTGTTACAGCGTGACATTATTTCTGTCGTGTGATTGATTTAAGTTTTAAAAGCTGCAGCTATATCCATGTCTGGATACTTTGAAACTTTATGTTTGTAATTGATGTTGGACCAACGATGTGATGTAATATGTATAACAGTAAATTAACTATATATATCACAGTCACGACAAATGCCCGTAGACATAGGACTCTAGATAGACTGAGGATTTCCACAGCCGACGGTCCTAACAAACTCCTTTGGCCTCTTGTCGTGGACGTGGTGGAGATATTCTCCATATATCCAAACGTACACTTGATGAGTATTTTTTTAATAATGTGACTGTTAATAAAATTATTGAAAATACTTTCAACTACTTTAAATTAATAAAATTATTTAAGTTAACAAAAATATCGACAATACTTTCTAAAATTTACATCAAACCTATTTTATGTTTATCCAAAGATAAAGTAAAGATATGAAATACGTATTTTATTATAAAATATAGAAACGGACCCAACTTGTCATTAAATTTATACAAAACTTAAAATCGATTTTTTCATCCATCCGCTTTTAAAGGTCCTCTTCCCATAGACGTGCCTCCCAGGACTAGGTCTCACGAATCTATAGCTTTCTTTCTCAGGTCAGCAGGTCGCCCGGTAGAAAAACGCCCTATGCTGTTTTTCATATTTCATAATATTACTTGTAGCAAATAGGTACTTGCGCTAATTTAAATTTATTTATGGAAAGTGGTTTTCCTAAAGCTTCTCTTAGATTTTCATCATTTCCGTTTTAATAGCATAATAATTATGAATATAATGTAACAAGATTCTTATCTGTTCTAGTCCAAACAGATCATGTTCCGAGCGTCCCGTGCTCAACACATTTAACTTGACTTGTTTCCACAAACAGCGCGGGCGGGGCGTGCGGCGTGCGGCGTGCGGCGTGCGGCGTGCGGCGTGCGGCGTGCGGCGTGCGGCGTGCGGCGCGATCACACATGTTTCCTTTTTTTCTTTCTTCCCTTTTTACGTCGGCCTCTCTTGCCCCTTACTTAATGATTTAAATTAACATTCCCATATTTTATTAATTTGCTACATAACTGACGTTCGGGCCAGTTGAGCGACGTCGCGGCAGTTTTGTTTTGACAACGATAAATTGAGCGTTAGTTTCGTGATACTGTAGACTAATTGATCTGATGTGTCGCTGTTTTATATGTAGTATCATTTTATAAAACTGCCAACCATATAATGATACACAATCAATGATATTATTAAACGTGTCGCAACAGTTAAGTACAACATACAAATATTTGTCACGTAACAAATCTGTCTCCTTATGGCATAAATGTTGAACGAAATGTCAGGAGCTTTACCGTGTTTCGATAAACAAATGAATTTGGTGATCGCAGCTGCTGTTTCGGTTAAATAACCATCAAAATGTTAAAATACTTTACTGTCTTTGGTCTGAAACAGTCAACGCTTAGGGTATTAAAAGGCATTGCCCATTGCTCATACTTATAGTAATTCATATCTTGAATAAATATATTTCATCCTATTTATTTATTTTATCCTATTTTATTTATTTTTTTTATTTTTATCCGTAGTAGTAGTAGTAGGTACTGTTTGAAACATTTTCTTCAACATTTTATAAAATCGGATTTCGCAGCTTAGAGGTAGGTATATGCGAACACAAACGAATGTAAAAGGAGCTTTCATGCGTTTTTCAATGAACGCGATGAAAGAGTGAATCGTTCAAAGGAATAAAATAAATAAAAAGTGTCAGTTGAAAGAGAAAAATTCTGGTGCTGTATACTGTACGCAATAAAATAGAATAGGTACTATCACGCTGAGTTACACTACAGTGAAAAACATGTAGGTACCTATATCCTTACGTATCATTATTCCACACCATTTCACTTTATTTCGAACGATATTTATTTATTTATCCTTTATTGTATAACATTATAACTTCAATGCCTAGACTTAATGCCTAGGTATATATCGCACATTAAAACGTAAAGGTAGCTTTGTTCATTGTATTTTGTTAGTAGCGAAACAATACCAGTCTAATAACTTTTGTAAAGAAACTCCCCCTGTTAAAACCTTCACAATTATTTCAGAATCAGACAGAAATTGTGTGAGCATCATGAACATAAAGAAATGTTACAATAAGTTATTGTAATGTAATTGGTCGTCACTGTATTCAGTATAACAAAGCATGCAAAATTGTTAGAAGTTAATCATATCTACTATTATAGTCCTAGACACATATTAATAACGTCTATTTTTTTATTTTGCAATAAACTTGAGTTTGACTTTCAGCTCACCTGATGGTTCGTCCGATTTAGTGTCGGTACTGTTCATCAATATGTTTAAGATATATATACATTAAAACATTATACATTATACAATTACATATATTATAATCGTAATAATAAATGCAATAAAACCAGGCTAATGAAATTTTTGTCACCCTTCCTATAGCCCAAGTGTTTCGTTAAAAAGCATGCTGGCATCTACATTTAATGGACACCTAGTAATTTAATATGCATGTACCTAGTACTTTTTTATGTTTTGCTGATAGGAGTTGCTCTAACTCTGTTATTCAGGAGAAGCAATAGACCGTCAAAAAATTGATCTCACACGGCATTTTAACATTGTTAGACTGTAATAGACTGGGAGCGACTATATTAACGTTTCCCAGGCCACGAAACAGACGTGGCACAGCGGATGTTATTCAAAAGCTAACCTCGCTCGACGATCTTAACTCCACATATCACTTGCGCTTGCAACTAGGTCCCTATGAGTATATCTCACCAAATTAGGGTTTAGTTCTCTTAACCCTTTACTACATTTTACTATATTTCACTGTTGAAATTGGGTCGTCTTTCTTTATGAGAATAAGGGTCATAGTCTACCACGCTAGCCAAGTACCGATTTGCAGACTTCACACCCCGCAGAGAACATTTTACAGAATTTCAATTGTACAAGTTTCCTCACGATGTGGTCCGTCACCGTTATAACAATTAACAAGTTATATTAATGAGTGAAGTGAGCGTCTGAAATTAAAGTTTACTATTAGATTATTCCTAAGCCAAACACAAACGTAGTGGACATGTGTTCTTTATTTCCTTATATAACTTGAAACAAAGCAGTTCTGTAGGTGGCACGGTTAAAAGCACGCAAGGTATAATCGGCACTAACAAACATAGTTCAAGCCAGCAACACAACTACATACATACAATAGTTACACGAACAAACGCACAAAGCGGCCGTAATGCGGGCATCTATCCGATTTGCATTCAAGTGAAAGTTGAGTACCTACGAGTACATACCGATACCCGTCAACCGGTGATCCATTGACAAGCCGGCGAGGCCTTCAATAACGTTACTGATTGTCATAGACTTAAACAGAGCAAATAGCACTGAACAAAACTAATGGCGAGTTCTGCAGACCGTTTTCATGCAACTTGACAGCTGTGATTTCGTTTTTTAACTAAATTTAATTTCTTTGTGTTATATATCTGAAGTGCCAACGGTTGTTCTCGCCTATGAATCATAGCTTTCAGGCTTTGACAACCTAATACAACAATGGACCTGGCTTAGCGCTAATACTTATGTACACACATTCACGAATGTATTTAGTACAATAGGGCTCGGAATATATTAAGTTGGCAAAGAAAGTTAATTTTTGTTAGTTTTAAAATGGGTACAAAACTACACTAAGTCTGGGTAACTCCATAGCTACTAAAATCCATATTTTATTGATCATAATTTACGATGAGATGACTTCCTTTTCTGTTACTCCTCGCTTTATGTATATTATGGCAAAAAAAATTGAGAGATTTTTATGCTATTTTATAGAACAAAATAACATCACCGTAATGTTAATTTACCTAAACTTTTTCTTCCTACTTTGTATATTATGATCAACCATATTAAATAGATATTGTTCAGCTTAGTACTCAAAATACGTTTCTTATGAGACGCAAAAGTAGTGATAGTTTTGTGAAAATATCAACAAACTTACTTCTAAGCTATAGAATAACTCTTTACCAACTTCAAATAGTGCTTAGACCTGTCGTAAAGTAGTCGACTGAATGAGTAAAATTACAAAAAGCTACTTTATACCTCATATCATGTTTAGTTAACCTCACCAGGACGCATACATGACCAGAACAAATGAATAAGCCGGCATGAACGCTCACACCCACTTACATTCATAATAGCTACAAATGGCATGACAAAAAATGAAGTGGCCGTTGATATACACTTGTAGCATTGTCCACCGCGGCTGGCGATTTTCGCGTAACCGCGGTCACTCTCTAGAGACCACTCGATCTGTTTTGACACACGCCAACTTGTCACGCAGATTGATGTCGCCACTGGAACTGACGCTTGATACTGCGAGCTAACATCAATATAATAGAGGTTTCTCATTCACCCGCTTCTTGGTATCTTACCCTTTCGTTACTTCGATTTTTGATAAATAACTTTAACCTGAATGAAACATTTGACCGAAATTACATTTTATCTTTAATTTGTATTTATGTTATTGTTGTCAGTCGTTGTAAATTGATGGTTTCTGACATTAGCAGTAAAAAAAAATTTAAGGAGCTTTGTATGAAATCTTGCAAAAAATTTATAACTTTTCTGATACGTTGCCACTATTTAGGGACAACGAGTTTACTAACGATTAAGTGTTGATGGTGGTGGTGACTGACACCGTGAGTAAAATGTCGATAGCTCAGTGCTGACATCTGCGCGGGGTTCCTCGGATCATAATGTATTAAATCTGGTTTTCTCTGCTAACGTTTTTGTTTCTGTACTAAAAAGTAATGTGAACTACCAACATTATGTGTAGGTACTTTTTTACTAACCAATGGATCATTGTTAGCCGCAAAAAATGAATAGAATTAAGCCGAAATGTACCTAACGAAGATGAGCCTTGCAATCGTTGGGAGTATTTTCGAATATGCATGTCGCTTCCAAAACTTCTGTACGTCACATAAAACTTACCCTAAAGAACTACACGAAACTAACCGATCCGTCCCTTTAGAAGTCAAAGTGTGAATGAAAAAGTTATAATAAAACATGACTCAAGAGTTTTGGACGTTGATTTTACGGAAACTTGGACAAAAAATAATAATACGACTGTTTCGTAACAAAATATTTCTAGTTAGGTATATTAAACTAGAAACACTAAAAACTCGATATTCCTGTAAAAACCAACACCTAAGACTAAACAAAAAATTTCATTTTACGCATTCGTCTTAGTTTAATTTAAGATCTAATGTTTAACTAATTTAAATTTATTTATCATAAAAGTATTCCATTCAATGAATATAAACTACCTACATATAAATAAGACTGTACACTCACGACGAATACCAAGATTGTCGAAAAATAGGCGATAAAGATAACAATTAAAGTTTAATGTACCAAACCGTAGCGTGTAAACATCCGTGAATATTTACCACTAGCGATTTCACTAATTCAAATGCCAATTCCTCACGGTGTCGCCTAAAACCGACTCCTACATTCTGCAATCACATCGAGTTTCCGAACGCTTCATCAGTGCTTTAATTTAAAGAAACATAATGTACACCTAAAACGTTTGATATGGTAATTAGTCTCCGTAGTAGTAGTAGACTACTACTACGGAGACATCTCACGCCGCGACGCTGGTCGCCCGTGGGGAATTCGGGTCTCGAGGACTCCCACTTTACCCGGGCTGGACTCATTGGGTAACTACCCCACGGTGACTTCATCCCACCATTAAAGGCGGTGGTGCAAGGTCTATAACGTCTCAGCTGTTCATATGGTAATTATATCAGAAGCTGATAGTCTTTAGGTCACAATTACTATAACGAGAACAATTATGTCTACTCTATAACTAAACACGGAGTTCAAGTAACTTTAAGGTTTTAATTTTTTGAAATTAGATTTGAATATTTCGTATGTTGCACAATAAACCACTATACAATTTACCATTTGTCACTCCGCTAAGGAAAACATTGTCTGAACATTAGCCAGTGTCATTGATCAATTGAATTGGAGTTCCACAACAACACCGTACCGATACGTCCACTGAGAAGATGTTCTACAAATGTCTAACAGATAATTATTGTGATTGCCACAGTCTCTAAAAATAAAAGGTACCTAAGGTACCTAAATATAAGCCATTATATCATTAGTATATTTCCTAAATAGTATATTTCCTAGTATAACTAAAGCTACAGCTTCAAATCGTCATTAAAATTTCAATCAAGTTAAAATTATTGATATTGAACACTTTCCACGTCCCAACAAAATCGCTAACAGCTGTTAAAGAAAATTTTACGAATGAATCCCCAAAAAATGAGATGCGCGTCGAATCGCACAACATTCGCAGGACACTGACAAACGCATAATCATACAATACACGGTCACAATAGTCGATAATTTGCATGACGGCTTTTTATCGACACAGCATTGTCGACAGCACCAGCTGCAAGCGGGCACATCACTGACATTATACTACATACGATAGCGTTTGATATTTATCGACTTACGAAATAGTTGACGCCCCGTATATTCGTAACTGTTGATTGTTGTTCACAGCAAGTACATACTCTATGATAGTTATAGCAGTAAATGAAGTTAACTTACTGTTTAAATAAATTGAGTTAAATTTATAAAAACCTTGTATTATCGAAATTCTACTCATGCTCGTGCATATTTGACATTATCCTTAATAAAAGTCTTCGAAAGTCATTTAACAAGCTTTTACTTAACTGCGTCATCTTCATTTTTGAAGAAGTTATCTTTCAAAATACTAAAGTATGTAGACTACATAGGTAAACTATTATTTGAAAACCTGTCTTACATCAATTAAAACGAAGATATATATAAATATATAACATATGATTATAAATACTTACACAACAGAGAAACTATTGTTTTCTTCATATCGTTTGGAAAGGAATTTTCAGTATAAATTTCTAGTAGAATTCATTTTCCATAAACTATTGTTATTTATTGGTTTGTACATCTAACGGATAGATGGCACGTACATAGTTGTGTGAGATGAGTTTGAAATGGTCGATCTTCTAAACACGATCACAAATGTTGATCAGCATGACGGTACTATTACATAAATTTACACCCTTTTATCAGCTACGACATATAGAGCCCTGTGATTTAGTATTATTACCAGTAAATAAAAAGTGGTAGGGGAGCAAAGAGGTGGAGCGAAATGATATTGTAATAGCCAAGAGTAGGGCCCCCGAAATAATGCCCCGCCAGCGACTTTGTAATTGATTCGGCTATACCATGAGCGGTTACACTATACTAACTTTAGTTTGAAATTTGCTAGTCAGAATAACGCAGTCACTGTAATAAAGAACTCTCAGTTAAGTCAAAAATACTGGATTACTATTCTTTATCGCAGCGTCGAACGAACATTTAAAAGAGAATTATCTAAAAAGTGTCAGAAGCAAAAGTAGGTACCATTTTAAAGGTGTTTATTCAAATCAATAACTTAGAAGGCTTTTTTACGGCTGTGCAAAAAGTGTATCTTGAATTACGGGATAAAATATTCGATTGTAACTAGTTCGCCGATGACTTTGAAATACTTCTGTAATTGCCATAGTGATTTACAATTCGTTTGGTTCATTACTAGTGGATTCTGTGCAGTGAAAGATAAAACGCGATCGCAATTAAAGTTCCAAAATGGATTATTCAACAGGAACTACGTCTTCGGTGAACAATATGAGGCCAATCTTCGGAGCGTACGCTTTTCAAGGTGAGTCACTAAATTACTATAGTCCGTAGACACGAAAGGATACAGAAAGACGAGAAAAAAGGCCCGATATGGTTAATTACAATATTCCCAGGTACCAATAAAACAAGCAATAATACGTCGGAATCAAAGACCCGAAATCAATATCGACTATTGCCTAAACAATAAAAAATTGGGCACAGCACATTACAATTATATCCCATGAACGGTTCCGTAAAGAATTATAATAACATAGCAACACAAAGTGCTCACATAACGTTCACCAATATAACGCTTCGTGTTAATGTGGCGAGTCGCAATTACCTAACAGTCTATTCCACAATTACTGGTGAATCATTTTATTGTATTTTACAATTTTATCAAAAACACAGGATATCTTCAGCTTTTCTTACACGCGTACAGATCTGTGCTCCGAGTCAATTTGCTCAATATATTCATACAACACCGCGGACCTCTAAAAAAAGAAGATACCTTTCAAAAAGCCGCTTATTAACCTCTCATCGAATCCGACCGTAAAATGTAAACTCGATAAAGCCACCAATTAAAACTAAATATGAGAATCTCAATAATCAAAGCTCGAGCCGCTACATCTGACACCGAAAAGCTTTTCTCTCACAAAAAAAATAAATCGCGTTTTTTGTAACAAATTCAAGGTCGTAGTCGCAGCGTGATTTTCGCCTTCCGACTATTAAAAAGCACACAATAATACAGTCGACGCGAACAGTAATAGACCTAATTTTGAACCGTATGTCGAGGACGTAGCAAAGTGTTCAGTTACCAAAACGATGAAAAAGGGAATTCGGTGAAGAATATAAGACAGGGTAGGTGGTGATAATAACAATGCTTTATGAAAAGGTTTAGCCAACTAATTTGTTTTTTCTCGGCTACTGTCGATCTCGGTAGCGATGCAACCTTTTTTTGTTGGAGGAGATCAATCAGTCAAAATAACAGTGTGATACCGCCTTTGATGCGATCCGCTCGGTCAGTTTTAATCTCGCTTGATACATGATTAGATCACCGATGATGCAGCAGACCTGGCAAGTGATACCGAATTGGTTGAATACAACACTTCCCTGGTAGATTAGCTCAAAATATCAATCGCTTAAGAATCCCGCACCGATATATGTAGTAGATACATATTTTCGTGTGTGGAACATGCAATACATAAATATTCATTAGTACAAATTAATACAGTGTGTACGCATTGAGACTACACCAACACGCCGTCTTTAGTTAGCCTAAATTACTAATCGATTTAAGGTAGGCATCAATACGAAGTAAATCTAATACTATATAATTTTATATTACAAAGCAGGAATAGATTATCATAATTAGTCATCTTGTAGTTCCAAAATTCAGATATTATTTAGTTGTTCTTGTGATATCTCGGGACCGATTATAAATTCTTCTTCTTCTTCGTCGTTACGCTCTTGACAGAGCGGTCGTGGTTGCCAGTTCGGGATTGGTGGCTCGCTTTACGA
>DWGJ01002757.1:0-14909 GCA_018246895.1 Aspitha aspitha aspitha | reverse complement strand
ATATAAACTATACTGATCCTACATATCCAATGCAAATTTCAAGATAGAAATTAGTGCATTTCATATTATTGGAAAAGTTTTTAAGTTTGCTAACGTAGAGTTAAAAGCTTAATTCATTCGTGAGTACGTTCTAATGGTTTCATTTTTAACAAAAACATTTTAAAAAATTTAGTTGTTCATATGCAATCAGCCGGCTTTATTTATACAGCTTTATACATACATACTTATATTATACATAGTTTATTTGTATATAAAAGTCTACTAGATTTAGCATGAATTTTTTGAAAGATTACTAATTAGGACATAAAATGACCTTTTTTAGCATACCTACTTTTCGTAATGAAAGACTTATTCTCATGCGAATGAGATTATTGGAGCGGAAAAGAGGATTTGTGTAGAAATATAGCGGTCGTTAAAAATAATTAAGGTAATTGTTTAAGAAGCAGGTTATTTTGAAAGTTTTTTGAATCACAAAAAATATATTGACGAATTTTCACTGATATTGAAATGACTTTTGAAAACCATTACATGAAAACTGAATGTTCGATGGCCTGCGCCTCTTAAATATCTGATTATTTAATAAAGCATCACCATCACCACGAATCGCACGCACATCAGAAGATTTAATAGAATGTTCTAGGCGTATTTTTCTCTATCTTTGCAGAGTGCCCGTCGATCATAGGTAAGAAAGAGTGGGATGCTATTAAACCGGAACACGTGCAGTACCTAACCACACCCGTTGATTTGGTCATCATACTGCACACGGTCACCCAATCGTGCTCAAATGATATAAACTGCGCACAAGTTGTGAGGGATCTACAAAGAACCCACATGGAGCAATCCTTCTTGTGGGATATTTCAGAATCGTGAGTTTTGTTTTCCATTTGGAAATTCACATGACAACAAATCTTAGCACTATGAGAGGAAACTCGTGTCCAGAAGAGGAACAATAAAAGAGAACAAAAACAATATATCCTCTAGCATACATTAAATTAATAAAAGAAAACATTGCCCACACTACTATGCGAGTGACATACACACATATGAAAATAAAATAAAAACATTCTAGATGTCAATGTGAAGCAATAAAAATCCAAACAAATGTCAAAAGATGTTTTTGAAAATAATTAAATTATTACTTAATATACGGTTCATATTCATGTTTTCTAAATAATTCGAATTTTAATCAAGAGGGAAATTTTTGAAAATCATATGCGCTCAAATTTAATATTTGATTTAATGAACTTCGGTCGATTTTGGCCGCTGAGGGACCAGTAGTAAATACAAGCGTGCTCGTACATATGTTCAAAATTCAACGAATTCAAGTAGTGAGACCAGAATTTTGGCCAGAACGAGTTTAGAAATCGATTAACTTCGTTTATAAATAATTCAAAAGTAATTCACACCATACAGTATATTTAACAAATGATTAGGAGGGTTAAAATTATCGATGTGCATGAAGCTTCCAATTAATCTTACATACGCTATGTATGTATAGCGACAACATATGTACCTATAACTTAGCTAAACTTATCAATGATGTAAACGAGTACTACTAATTAATATTGAACAGGAATTTGAATAGAAGATCATAAATCGAATAGTATCATCGACGCATATAAATTGTACGGTATCGTAAGAACGTTGCAAGTAGACATTTCAAATGATAATATAATTGATTGAGGGTAAATCCGCGTTTTTATGTAGGTACCTAACTGATTATAATTAATTAATTTTAAAAAGTTCTGGTATTTCTAATTATGGCAAGCTAACGTTTGGCCGCAATTTACATAAGCGTAGATGCGTATTAGTACTACTACGTACTACTAGTATTAGTAGTAGTATTTAAGGATTCTAAGTTGTTTAGTATACGTTTGCAATAATTGAATTCCATGGTAAGCAGTTACAACCGAATGTAGTAAAATCCTGGCAGAAATATCTGACTTTCCATAGTTACGTGCATTTGATAAATTAAATATAACTCATGCAGAAAATCGTCTTAAATTTATTCCTCAAACTTATATGAACATGTAAAAGGTCAACAAACATGTTTTACTGCATTTCAATTAATTTTCTTGACTCAAATATTAAAATCACGTATGTTTTGATATTTTCAGGTTCCTAATTGCGGGCACTGGCAAAATATACGAAGGGAGAGGATGGAACCGTGTCGCCATGCACACGTACGGTTATAACAACCAATCCATCGGTATCGCTTTTATCGGCAGCTTTAACAGTAAGCAAATTGTACCATTTAGCAAACAAGCCTCGCCTTTACATTTCTTTGAGCTTTCAAGCGGAAGTACATAGCTTTTTGGTTTTTATGCTGGAAGGTGATATAAGTGACGCTGAAATAGAAGTTCGATTAAACTCAGACCGTATTAGTACCCCATCTGTGATATATTAACGGCTGTGATATATTAACGGCTTTTAAAAATTGTTAAAACTTTTACTTTGTATAAGAGACTGGAAACTGGCCTGCAATTGTGCATTTTTTTTTAAACTAAAACACTGTAGGTACGAGTATGTGCTTGATGCGTCAAATGAAAAAAATAATAACAGTTAAAAATAATTAATGAAAAGTCGATCTTTTTCGAAATAATGGTCTAATAAGGAAATGATTCTATTTTCAAAAAGTGACAGCGTAGATACAAACAGTTGTGTTGTAGATAACCGCCTCCAAAGGTAAAAAAATTACAAATGATTTTTGTGATTAAATTAACTTTTATGATTACATACTTCTTGAACAATTCTTCGATAATTTCCTTTTATCTATAATAATAATAATTGCGTTTCTAACAACCACCATAAATTAAGATACATATATCTACATTTATATTCACACGACACCTACATTGATATTCACATTTTATTACAAACAAGATTTTCTTTAATGATAACAATAAGTAAAGAATGAAAAGTAATAGATTATTTACATATGTACATACCCATCTGCTACGACGTTTAACGCAGATTGCTGACTGACTAAGTAGGTATAATACCACCCACATAATAATAAAAAACAAAGGCTCCCTAATTATACGAAATGACACCAAATATGACATTTTTTTGGACAACGATATTGAACAACGATGCATACGCAGTTCATGAAAGTACAAATAAAATAAATTAATATTTCAGATCAAGAGCCGACTCTTAAAGCACTTGAGTCTGCTAGAGCCTTAATCCGATGCGGAATAGATGAGCAACGATTGACGGAGAACCATACAGTTGTGGTCCATAGTCAACTGCTTAGTACTGACAGTCCCGGCCAGAAGTTATCGAAGAAAATTATGACTTGGCCAGACTGGAAAGAAGACGTCACCGATATTAAGAGCCGAGTAAGTACCTAATTTGGAACACGTTTTAAATTGATATGAAACGATCTGTTTCTTACATTGACTTTCATACATTTTCGTTGTTTCTATAGGCTGATAGTCGAAGTGATCTGAAAGAAGATGTGGGACCCCAGGGTAAAGATCTCCAAAGGGTACTGGAAACTCCGAAACAAATTGACTTACTGACTAATTTGAGGTAAATATTTAACATCAAGTTAAATGGTTTACAAGCTAACTTTTTTAAACCTTAGACAAAACTTAATATTTTTAGATTATTGTTATAGTTTGTAGGTGCTCTTATACATATTATTTAGAAATTTTAAGAAAAACCATTTATATTGTTAAGTTATCATCTAACATTAAAATATCTGTCGTCTAATGATAAATATTTCTTAAAGGGATGGTATCAAAGAAATCATAAAAAAAATGCGGGATGTAGCACTGGCCACCATAAAAACATGCGGAAATTTAGCAGAAGATCTAACTGAAGAAACCAGCTTATTCATAAGACAAATAACATCCGGTTTAGCGGACCTCAAAGATAAGTTCAGCTCAACTGTCGGCACTTTGGCTGGAATACCTGGCGTCGGTAAATGTGTCAACGTAAGTACAATTTTGTTTATAAATCTTTATTTTCTTTAATGAAAATTATAGTTTTGTTAAGATATGTAATGACACCTACCTTTCATAAACGTAATTCGATTTTATTTTTCAGCCAATTAAAGACAAAGCAAATGCTCTCTACGATGATACAGAAACGAAAGCACGCGCTTGCGCTGATGTCAGAATCAAACAGATTGACGACATGATCAAAAATCTGGGCACATTGTCATCAAATGCAATCGAATTCTCCAACATTGCAGTAAGTCAAGCAAGAAATTGTACAGAATTGAACCTTGGAATTCAACCCACTACTAAAGCTTGTCTCAACGGCGTGTCTCAGCAAACGGAAAGCGCGAGTAACACCTATGAAACTCAAAAAAATCTTTCGGTGAGTTATAATGTGATCTCCTAAGAACGTACTATATTATATGCATTTAAAACACTTTTTAAATATGACATCTTTTAATTTGTAATTACGTATTTTTTTTTCTTAATTTTAATCTTTTTCACAACATAATAAAACTTACAGGTACTTGTTATTCTTTTCACAGATTAATTCAATTAAAACATCTCTTGAAGCTCTACCAGCGGCACTAGACTTGTGTGCGAAAAAACATCTGTTGGAAGCTACCACTGAAACTACCAAATTATCTTCCAGCGTTACTAACTGCCCTTCTAAAAGTTTCGGAGGGTTCCTGAATCCTATCGGATTTTAAGTTCATTTAATCATATTATGCAACATATGCGACATAAAGATATTTCATATACTTGTACTGTCAATGTATAATATTTGTACTACTGAAATATACCGAACACAATGAGAATGATTGATAAATTAATTATGTTCATACTTAACTGTCGCATCATTTGTCCCTTCGCAACATAAAACACTTAACAGGCATAACCAACATACCAAAAAAGAAAATGATAAACAATTTGCTTTATATTATAATGTTTTATTTTAACATCATCGGTTACATTAAAATAGGTAAGCCTCTACCTAGGGCACATGGCGTGCCTACCCCCATCAGCAGGCAACGTGGCCCCTGTAATATTACTTGCTGCATCACTGGCTAAGAATATTATAACTGATGTAATTTCACCCACTTGTGCGGGTCTTCCCAAAGCAATTGTTTGCTTACATTTTTCCAAATACGCGTCGTAATCATCTTGACTCATACTTCCTTTTAAATGTAGTCCAGTTAATGTGACACCTGGATTTACAGCATTCACGCGAATACCTTTCGGCGCCAACTCAAGTGCAACACATCTTGTAAACTGATCGAGAGCTGCTTTTGATACGCAATACGCAAGAATATTTGGAAATGATCTTAAGCCAGAGACACTTGACACATTTACAATGTTGCCTTTGTTTTTAACTATATAGGGCGTAGCTAGCATTGTCAGTTGATACACACTACGAACATTTGTCTTCATGACGTCATCGTATTGCTTTAAGGAAGTAGTTTCTATAGAACCAACTGATAAGATTCCGGCATTATTAATAAGAACATCTATTTTTCCAAATTTAACAATTGTTCCGTTTATTATACTTTCAACATCCGCCTCGTTAGTAATGTCAGCTATAATGGCTAACGGTTTCAAACTTTTCGGAGATACCTCTTCGCACTGCTTAGCTACTTTATCTAAGTTTTCTTTATTTCTTCCAGTTATTACCAAATTTGCTTCCAATTTGGAGAATTCTATAGCAGCGTCAGCTCCAATACCAGAGCCCGCACCAGTTATTAGCACCACCTTATTGGCGAACATGTCTAAGGCCTGTAATAAAAAATAAGTAAAAATTATATTAATGAATGAACCCATGTAGTTCTAACGACCAAAGTGCTAAAGTATATAAAGTGTATCATTATTAGACTTCCTCAAAGGCTTTCATCTGACCGGTTATCTATCAAAAGGGTGTAAAAGTTACTAACAAACGTATTATTTATTTATACACAAACTTAAAGAAATATTAGTATACACACATGCTATTAAATTATTTGCGAACATATATTGGAAAGCAGCAATCACTTGTCTGTTTCCTGCTGCGTTGTTATTTTCTTCGTACAAATAATGTCCTATTAACTGCTGTTTCAAAATATATTATTACTTAAAAAAGTGTTCATAACAGCGCTTTAAGTTAGTAGTAATGGAAGAAATTTGAGACTGATAATCATGAATAAAAACTTTCATTTACGTATTAAATATTTTTGTCTTCTATACGGTTTATTTAAAATAATAATAATAATAGTCGGTAAATCTCATTGCTGTTGCCTTAAAAATTTCTTACAGATGTCCTATGGATGGCAACGGCCACTTCTTACTGCTTATTCGTTTGCTATTTTCTCCACACAATTATTATGACTATGGAAAATGCTAAAGCAAAAGATCATAATTGAATGAGTCCTGCAATATTGTAGGTGAGATAAAAGAAAAGTAGGTATTTGAGAAAAGAAATTTATTAACCAAATCTATTAAAGGTACGTGTTATATAATCTGAATTCGAATCTTTATCGCGGACACATAGCGTGTCGGCCACCGTCGACGGGTAAAGTCGCACCAGTAATATTGCTGGCGCCTTCGCTGGCTAAAAACACAATAACCGATGAAACTTCTTTAGCATCACCGGCTCTACCCAATGCATGAGTGCCGGCGCATTTCTTTAAAAACTCCTCATACTCTTCGTCGTTCATACTCGACTTTTTATGTATTCCCGTACTAATAACACCTGGATTGACGGCGTTGACGCGAACTCCTTTTGGAGCCAATTCCAGTGCTACACATCGCGTAAACTGGTCCAGCGCAGATTTGGACATGCAGTATGCGAGAATGTTTGGGAAAGACCGCAAACCTGTTACACTGGAAACGTTCACGATTGTACCTTTCGTTACAATCAAATGCGGTACTGCCAACATTGTTAAATGATACGCAGCACGAACATTAGTATTCATAACTCTGTCATATTGTTCTAGCGACGTCGATTCTATTGTGCCCGCTTCTAAAATTCCGGCGTTGTTCACAAGGACATCCAGTTTTTTGTACCGGTCTATCGTAGTTTTCATAATATTTTCGACATCACCTTCCTTTGTCATATCGGCTATTACGATGAGCGGCTTTAAATTCTGCGGTGAACTCTCTTCACATTGTTTTGCTACTTTGTTTAAATTGTCCTCGTTTCTTCCCGTTAGTACTAAATTCGCCCCAAACGTGGAAAAGTCGAGAGCCGTTTCAGCTCCAATCCCCGAACTGGCACCGGTGACGAGCACTACTTTATCCGTAAACATTTCGCTGTTAAGATAAAATATTGTATTGTTTTTATAATCAGTATATATATTTGTTCATTATATATATTCGTTCAATGGGTAAAAAATTTAAGACATTACGTAACAAATTAATATTTAAAAAGCAAGGTGAAAATAGAGTAGATAGTAGTGCTATACTACTCTTTGAGTCAGTTAATAATATACATTTTTTGTATTAATATAATTATATTTTTATTTATTTTTTTACATTGTGTCGTCTATAATGAACATAAAAATATTTATATAAAAAAGAATGATCTCTAACGATTTGTTTTAAGCAGTCCTATGAATAAAACAAAAACATGCGACCAACGTTCGCTAAGCGAAAAAACATGAGTAGTTATAATTTATCTTTGAAATTTTCGAGCAGAAATTTTTTACTAGAAATAACCACCTGTCTTTAAAGATATTGTGAGAGTAGGTACTGAATACTATTGTTATCAAAACTTAATTACTTAGCTAAAATTATATTCTTCGTAATACTAAGCTCAAATAATTAAGACAGATTCAGCGTACTGAACTTTTAATTTAACAAATGGATTCAATTACATATAAATTCGTGTATGATTATTGCTTTTTTCTTATTTAACTATGTTATGTATCATAATATTACTTACTATTTTACAATTTATTTACCAATTTAATTGTTAAATAATACCATTAGATGTTTAAAAAAAAATAAGTTATAAAGGATGTTCGAAATAGTTCGTTACTACTTATAAACAGTCTTTCGTACCTTCAATAATTTCGTGCACTAATGTCTTACAACTGCTAGAAATTATAACTAGACGTAAAATGATATTGAAGTAAATGATATGCAGCACTTCCAATAACATTTTATAATCGTTTATCTTATCGTTTAAAATTATTTGTAATTTATATGCAAACCACGCAAAGATACTTAATGTTCAAGGTTTTATTTGGTCTGACAATATGATTCTAAAACAAATTATTTTAGTAAGTATGCACAACACATACATATATTAAACAAACCAAGAAGCTAACCAAAAATAAATTTTAAGTAAGTACCTTTTTCTCAATAATCATAAACAACATATATGAAATTCGAAAAGTTAAAAGGTAAATGTCACTCAATCACGGATTACGAAAACGAACACGTGAAATACTTACAAATCTAATTTTATTGAAACACAGATCTTGTGATTTTTGGTTCAGTGCCCTACTTATCAATGTAGTATATCATAACGTAACATTAAGGAATCGATATTTAACTCGATATCTAACACCAAAATTAACACCAGTAGTTTTGAAATAATAAAAAGCGAGCCACAGTTACTAACTTTATCACGTTAAGCAATTCCTTAGTTATTTAATTTGCAAATTACAATTATGCTTAAATATAGATTTTCATTAAAATATTTATTCCTATTCCTATTTGGTATACTGTACGCATCCACCTTAAGCGTTTTAAAAATAGTCCAAAAGTAGTACCAATTACTATTCAATATTACAATGTAAGAATGTAACTATTAAACTAGATTGTAATGTATTAAAGTTACATTGCAACAGATACCTAATAGTTGTAATAGTTCGAATAATAAAATCGAATAATTCAGTGACAAAGCAGTCTAACCAATAATGTTGCCAGAAGGAATTTTATTAAAAAGATAAATCTTCGTCCCTTTTAAATTGTAAAGAAAAGAATTATATATATATTTCACCTTTCACAATATTTTGGCCGATAGGTTAATCAGGAACACAACTATTCAATCGGTTTTCATGTTATAACTAAACAGTTACCGTACAAGACGATTCCTAAACGCCATCATTGATTGGATTACATCTACTGAAGTACGTATTGACTTGACAGACAGAACAAGTTTTGCTATTGCAAAATAGAATATTGAACAATATAGGATAACTTTAGCCTTACCTATCGTATATCTGTGAATGATAAGTTAATTGTTTTATTTATTAATTGTCTAACTCAACACCGTATAAGATGACGTCCACAACATCCACGGGAAAAGCAGAATCATTTGATGAATTTTATTGTGAGGTAAGCTAACCTACTTCTTACTTCCTATTCTATTAATTGAAAGTAAGCAAACGTGTATACTCAATAGAAAATTTACTGTTAATAAGTTAAAATCGGATGCTAGTATGATACCATCAGTAACTAGTACGATAGAATAATTTGACGCGTGTTTAAGCAGAATATGAACAACCTCAATCACATGTGTCTATTAGTGTAAGAAAGCGACAACATTGAACAATCATTTCTAGGTCCTTATGTACTTTTAGCCCGATTAGTTTTACTTATTGACTTAGCTTTAGTAGTAACTGATTTTTTTCGACGCAACTTGTTTTATATTTAGGGGGATATAAAGTATGTACTCATACAATGAAAAGGGTTAGAGCAATTTATAAAGTGCTTAACAACATGTCTATGTGGGCATGTCTAGTCAGTAGATTGCCTTACTTTGGCTTTCAAGCTTTTATGTTGGTTAGGTAGCAAGCTATGAAATATGATGTATTGTTTAAATCAATAATTTTTAATGTGTATTAATTATGTATATTGACAACTTTTCATACAATGTTAATACATCTTTTAGGTAAAGGAAATTGAGAAGAGAGATTCAGTTTTAACTCCTAAACAACAAATAGAGCGATTACTTCGACCGGGCTCTACTTATTTCAACCTGAATCCGTTTGAAGTATTGCAACTAGAACCAGACTCCACTTTAGATGAGATTAAAAAAAAATATAGACGTTTGTCCATACTTGTCCATCCGGATAAGAATATGGTAAGCAATTTGAAATATTTGTTTTTAACGTTATTACATAAAATGATATAAAAAGTTCCATGAGAAAAATTACTACATTAAATTGTATTAAAAGCTACAAGAACACATCTAGAATGTGTTCCACATTGTATAATTGTATATTGATTTTGACTTCATTTGTTAAGAACAAGTATTTGACAATAGAAATAAGTGACAATAACATTAGAAAACTCATTGGATACAGATATGTACAGACTGCCCAGAGCATTTAACATCAGCTGCTCTGTATGCCATTTTTTAATTCCTGGATTTTAAAATAGTCACTAGACTTAAAATGTATAATATTTTTTTATATACATGCTTTGAATGAAAAAAGTTGGTAACCAATGCAATGCCTGAAAGTGCAAAATCTTAATTTTAAAATAAGATAGCCTATAGTATGTTGCCTGGTTTGAATGTCAGTAGCGGATACATTTGTTCAATCCCTAAATGTTACCTGAAGAGTCCCTTAGCCCTACTTCTGAGACGGTTATATCCGTCAAAATTTTCGTTTTTATCCACAGATGGGAAAAGCATACCGTGAGTCGGCCCGTTGCAGCCAGAACATAGGTAAGGGACGGTTACTGTGGAGACACAAGTGCAATTGATTGGAAACTAGAGGAACAACTAAGTAGTGAAATAATTTAAGAGCCAGTAATAAAATAACCAAATACACTTTTGATTGAAATGAAAATCTCACAACGTCACATTAGAGTCAGACCTGACGAGTACTGTGGCATTTGTTAGTGATATCTGTTTGTTTTCGATTGCAGGACGATTCTGAGCGTGCTCAACAAGCCTTTGAAATTGTAAACAGGGCATGGAAAACTCTAGAAAATGACGATACAAGAAAAAAAAGCTTGGACATTTATGAAGAGGCCAAGGAACGAACTGATCATATGGTAAACTTCAATAGAGAATGTGAATTAGTCAATTGTTATATGCGTGTAGAACAATGACCAATCTGACATTTGATAGCCTTAAAATGGCAGCCATTTCATTCATAATTACTTTCCTAACCACTTATGAGATCCATCGGTTGGTCGACTGTATTTTAAAATAACACATAGTTATTTGAATTTAATGAGAATATTTTCCTGTGTAGTATCCAAATGTAATAAAAAATTATTTCGTATTCTATTTAATCACATTCTCGAACCAATACAAAGTTATTACTGATTTTGTTTATCTGTTTTAATGAAATCCACCACATTGAATTTTTTTATTTCAAGCAAGATCACCATTTTAATGTGTACCAGTATATATCCGATAACATTATTTCAGATTGAGCAAAAGCGCAAGAAACAAAAAAAAGATGGCCGCCTGGCAGAGGGCATACCGGAGGATGATCCAGTCAAATACAAGCATGCTGTTTATGTTATGACAATGAAGGTAAGTTCTCACTTCAATCAGCAATCCATCTGGTTAAGACATTTTTATTACATCATCATGCGAAGGCCAATACAGAGAGGGCAGAGATCAACAACATACTTCCAATTAACTCTAACTCTTGTACTAATTATCTTTAATTAGTTTCCGGTCATCTAAAATTTAATTTTTCTGGTGGAAACATTCTGAAATTTGCAACTCTAAATTAAAATATTTTCAGTTTATTATAACATAACTTAATAAATATGACGATTCCACACACAGCTATCAGATTCGATAATAGGTAATGAAATGCCTGTTTTATAGTAACCAGATTGATTTACTATAATGAATGGATGCCTGTGTTATAGTTAACGGATTGGATTATTAGATTAAGGAAAATTTAGATTTATAACAGTAATTTAGAGAAGGGATATAAAATTATAGTTATTGCAAATAGGCACTACATCCAGCCAACAGCTTACTTATCATCAAATTAGCTTGTAATGAAACCGGTATCGTAGATATTTTCTTTTAAATTACAGTTGTTTGCTGATATGGAGCGGAAAAGGCAGCATTTGGAGACTCGGGATATGGAGGAGAGGAAACGGAAACGTGAGGCAGAAATAGAACACGAGGAACAGATGTCCATGGAAAAAGAATGGGCAAAGAATTTTGAGGTATACATTCTTAAAATTCCTTCTAGTATTCAGTATTTTATTTTCGTTTTTAGCACACCAATACATTTTGCTGAAATATAATCTGTAAATCCATACAGTAGAGGTAGAGGTAAATGAACCTCATTAACATGATAAATTGACATCATATGATACTGAGTTTCTTAAAATATGCACTATTTCGTCCAGTCATATTATTGTATCTTATTCAAAATTTGATTGTACATAAATATTATATACCTATCCTAGACTATTATAAATGTGCTAATAAAATATTCCGTGCGTTCCAGGAATCTCGACAAAACCGTGTGGACAGTTGGAAAAGTTTCCAATCGGGCAGCGGTAAAGAGAAGAAAAAGAAGAAGATACAGGGCTTCAAGCCGCCCAAACCCAAGCCGGAGAGCAGATAACTTGTAATTTTAATAAATCCCGCGCACGCGCGACGTTGCCTTATGTCTAAGCACATAGTATAGAGAATCCATTTACTATAGCGCTAATATTGTGGTGACTTTCTATATTTTAGTTTTAATATGAAACATTTGCGAGTCTATACTGATATTTTTTGATCTGCTATATACAAACTCAATTAGTATATGGTATGGTGCTGTCTACGACTGTGCATATCTCTCTGTCAGGTGTGTTTTAATAACAGAACTGCTGAACCGATTTTGATGAAAACTGTTGTGTCGATAGCTCGAATTTCGTAAAACGGCGCAGGCTACTAAATTACCTTTTCCTTTTGCAAACTCTCACGAATGTGAGAGGTAAAATCGTGTCTCGTATGATAAATTAGCATTTAGTCCTAAATGAAGCTGCGAAACTATGAATTTGTATCAAATAAGTATAGACTCTAAATGCAACCGAGTATTTTTCTCATTTTAATTGTGATCTATAAATAAGCAATAGCAAGGAATTTGTGTAATGTTACGTTGTGTAAATGGAATTGTGGAATAACTCTACAATTCCTAATGGCTTAGATGTAATATTATAAAATCAAATACAGAATGATAAAAATAAATAAAGTTTTAAATCGCACATGTCAACACTGAATAAACTGAAATTCGCTGTTGGTACTTGTAGTTCTAATAGATTTGAAAAAAATATTTTCATATGATTATCTTAGTATCATAGTTTGCAGCCATAGAAAATTTATGTATATCGAATGTATGTGTATTTGTATGTAATTGTTCATCGCTACTCGCATAGTCCTTTGTTTATTGTTTAATCAGTCGCTGTCTCAAAAGTACCTAATAATATAGTTAAATGTAAATTATCTTGGTTTACAATACATTCTGAGAATTCTTTAACACATTTTACAGTTTTTACACCTATTTAGGTGAGGTGCGGAGCAACGAGAGAAGGCATTGGTAATGTGCTTATACATCCATACTAATACTATAAATGCTAAAACGACTCTTGTCTGTCTGTTTGTTTTGGTTTCAACCAAACCGCAGAACCGTTCGTTATGATATTTCGTACAGAAATTGTATTGTATAAAATGGATAGCGATATTCTCCATATTTGACATTTTTTAAACTCGTTCAAATGCATTTTCCTTAAACATTGCAAGAACAATATCGCAGCAGTGCATTAAATTTAGATTATCAGGCGATTTACGAGTAGCAGGAAATAAATTAATATGATCGTCGTCTGTCTTAAGAACGCTATTTTCTTGAGACGATATTTCAAATACATGAGCATAATTTCCCAATAAATCGCGTAACGTTCATGTTTATGTGGTCGGTAACGGTTTATTTTACTACGTTACATTTTGTATATAGTGTTAGCTCATTTCATCATTCATGAATGATTTCTTACGAACGAGAACTGATTAATTTCCATGCAATAAAATGAAAGCAATAAAACGTTTGTTTGATTTTATTTTGGAATGTGACATCTTTATGCGGCTTTTAGTTTTTTGGGTGACAATGAAAAATCTGCTGTACGATTTACTACATTTTCTAGTCAAAGTAGTAGTATAGTCGAGTTGGTTTCCTATATATGTTTCCTATATATTTTCATTAGGCTTTATCGAATTCACATAAAATGTGCTTAAAATTGTATGTGTGTTAAACGAACGTTAAATGATTGTTGAAATCCAACCATTTTGACGTGTTTTTGAAACTCGTACAAATGTGTACCATGTTTAGATTTTAAGAAGAGTTAGCGCAGCCTATATTTAGCATTGGATTAATGGACGCAGTAAGTAAATTATTTTGATCATTGTGAGTATATTTACCATATTATTTATATGGTTGACCGGAACCAGACACTTTTCGAGCAAGTGACACGGGGTATATATCATACATTCGCCTTAGCAAACGCCCCCGGGCCCTCTGATATTAAGTGGTCATCGCCTGTGGTCGACTTCGAGAGCTTCAAGGGCAATTAACAATTTTTAAATACTTAGGAACACAAGGTTCCCATCATTTGTTGGTGGATGTAAAAAAATACGAACTTTACAAAACACAATGCTATATTAGAGTATCGTATAGTATCGTATCGTAGTAAAAACTATGTGTAGGCGTCATCGCACTCCTCTATCATGTCGCTGGGCGGGCCGGGCTGCGCGGGCGGGCCCCAGTTGAGGAAAATGCTGTCCGTGTACAACGCCATCATCAACGAAAACAGCCACCTTCAATAAAAACATACTTAAAATACACTTAAACATATAATAGAAACAGTAAATACAGTTGAAGACATGAGCGGATGAAGGTGATATGTTGCATTTACGAATTTTCGCTGTTCTATGCATGAGTGATGGTTTTATGTACATACAAACAATTTTAAACCTTAAAACAACCTGGTTTGTGGCTCTTTTAGAACTTGACTACT
>DWGJ01002756.1:0-14910 GCA_018246895.1 Aspitha aspitha aspitha | reverse complement strand
GGAGTCGGTTACAGACGTCCATGGGCGGCAGCGGCCGCTTGTGACTGCTGCATGCTCGTTTGCTACTCTCTTCAAATAAAAAGCACCACGCAGCAGTAAGCGCACCAATTCTTTTATAATATATTTTTTTATTTATTGGATTATTATTTATTATCATTATTATTGTTATTATTTTTACCGTTTTATTTCTTGACGCAGAGTTTATGTTTATTTCGCTTGTATTTTTAATTTCTTTGTTTTTTATTATTTTTGTTATGTTTATACGTTTTATTTTGGGGCAAACAAAGCTCGCGAATAAACGAATTCTTTCTTTCTCACTTCTTTAAAAAGCGCGACATTTCTTCACAGGATATTGACTACGTGACGAACACCTTCACTCCCTACTTCGCCCACCTGTACCCCCTCCAAGTACAGGTACAACTAACGCGCCTTCTCGAATGCTATGTTAATTGTTCTCTCACTTAAAGCCTTCAAGAGGCTGTGCGCTGCTGTTTTATGTTCTTCAGTAATAGCCCCATCTCACGGCTATAACTTGCGAAAGTTCAATTCATTAGCGTTCAGTAAGCTCGATCCTTGTAATCTCGCATCAATCTGTTTCTCCGTGTCTTTATTGGTTCAATTCCATCCATATCGTCACGCCAGGTACCTTGCGGGGTAGGCAGAAAGCAGCGAGTGCCAAATATCCCTGTCCTTACAAACCTGCCGTGCTTCATCTATCTTCATCTTCATCTATTTGGAAACCATTTATAATTATAAGTAATTTAGATTTCACAGTCTGTTCACTTTGTACTGGCAAGAAAGAAGAAAGCTTAGGAATGAAGGTAACCTTTGCACATAATTTGTAATTATAAAAATATATAACACTAGCTGTGCCCACGGCTTCGCCCGCGTGAAAATCAATGTTTTCTCGTATTTGTAACATTTGTCATTACTGCTCTACTCCTATTAGTCGTAGCGTGATGTTATATAGCCTATAGCCGTCCTCAGTAAGTGGAGTATTCAACACAAATATAATTTTTCAATTCGAACCACTAGTTCCTGACATTAACGCGTTCAACCAAACAAACTCATCAGCTTTATAATATTAGTATAGTTATTGCACATAATTTTTAATTATAAAAATATATAACATTGAGCGTCAGGTGTATTGGCGTAGTTATAACCAATCTAATCCGCATATATCAAAGTCTTGGTATTCAAGCTATTTAACTATTTAGCTATCCGAATCCCGGGAGTCACGAATCGTACTAAGAAACTCAATTAACGTAAGTTGCCGAACATGGTAACCCAGTTGGCAGCACTGTTACTGGTATGCGACTATTTGACTAAGTTTTACTTTGACGTCTGATATACTAACATTAATAACAATAATGAGAATATATACATATATTAATAACTATATTAAAAGAATGATGAATGTAGATGAAGCACGGCAGGTTTGCAAGGACAGAGATATTTGGCACTCGCTGCTTTCTGCCTACCCCGTTAGGGATCTGGCGTGACGATATATCAATCGGTCCCAAAGATTTGTCTAGAGCGAGTGGAAAGCATTTTCGCTATTAATAATATTTGTTTCGCTGCAATTCCAGAACCGGAGAAAGTACTGATAAACAAGACTGAGTTAGATAACATTCTGTATAAGAATGCGAAGCTGCCGCTGCGCGGCATCGGACTGGAGGCGCTGCTGGAGCTGTACGCGCAGCTGGCGGGCGCCGTGCACGCGTACGCCGCGCGCTACGACCGCGCGCGCCTGCCGCACGAGCTGCAGGCCATCGTGCACAGGTACCTCACGCTCGCCAAGAAGTGAACCGCCGCCACGCCTCCGCCTCGCGCCCGCTGTACTCCTAAAGTCCGATGACCCTGTATTCGTTTGGCGTAGTGCTGCCGGAACGCGATTACGCCGTCTGTCAAAAGTTCAACGACTCCGTGTTTCTTTGATGACCCTATATTCATTTGGTGTCGTGCTCCCGGAACAAGGCTACGCCGTCTGTCAAAAGTTCAACGATCTCGTGTTTTTTGATGACCCTATATTCATTTGGCGTCGTGCTGCCGGAACACAACTACTCCGTCTGTCAAAAGTTTAACGATCTCGTGTTTTTTGATGACCCTATATTCGTTTGGCGTCGTGCTGCCGGAACACGACTACGCCGTCTGTCAAAAGTTCAACGATCTCGTGTTTTTTGATGACCCTATATTCATTTGCCGTCGTGCTGCCGGAACATGTCTACGCCGTCTGTCAAAAGTTCACCGAAACCATGTTTTTCGATGACCCTATATTCATTTGGCATCGTGCTATCGGAACAAGGCTACGCCGCCTGTCCAAAGTTCAACGGTCCCGTGTTGTATTTGTATCGTCTAGCTTGGTACTAATGATTAATGCGCACTAGTTACTTTTTTTGGATCGATTGAAAAAGGGTGTCTGTTTTACCACTAGTGTATGATTTTTATTTTAACATATTGGCACTAATATAGAAAAATCAAGGCCAATTTTCAATTGTAACCCATATGTTATGTCAGATATTGAGCCAAAGATAGGACCTTTGGCGATAAATCTGTGCTATACCCCAAATTGACATGAATTTAAAATTTAACAGAGTATTGTAATGGCCCTCTTTCACTTTTTTGAATATTCCTTTTAGTGTTTCATTATAAAGCTGAAGTGAAGATCTGTACTCTAAAGTATTTACCCTAATTATATTTATATCTGTACTACTTATACTGTTAATTATACTATGCACCGAAAGCAAATAAGGCTAACTATCCGAGTCTCTTTGTGTGTAATTAGACAAGGATAGGTATAGGTCTCTCATCTTCCCTCTCTTATTATTTCTTGGATACTCACACTCACGGGCATGCTTATGGCCCCTTGCCCTAGTATTATATTAGATCTGTGTGTGAACTGCAATGAACACACTTGTCTGGTACATGTCTATGGATTATATTATACATGTGAAAATTTCTAATTTGCCATAACAATGTTTTGAAACGGTCAATATGATTTTATTTATTGGATGTTATTCTAGGTTTTTTCAAAAATTTTGCATTTTGTCGCACTGATTTTAGCATTTTAAAATGTTTTTTTTAAGCTCATTTGCATGGGATTATACTGATATCCGTTTTCCAAATTCTTTGATTACATTGACAACAGTATAAATTGAACTCTTGTCCTGAGTTATAATAGTATAATTTTAAGCCATTTGCTATGAAATAATTTGGCTTTTTCAGCCCCCCTGTTCTCACAGTTTAGACTCTAAAGGCCAGTGGGACTATTTCCCCATCGGTGCGATTGTCAGGAGCATTTTTTTAAATTTTCAGTCGAACCAATGAAATTGCCGGCGAATTTAGTATTTTCTAAAATTCAACTTAACCTTTTAGGCAAGAATACCAAAAGAAAGCGTTCGCTTTGTATGTTTTGTTTAAGAATAGTTGTAATTACATTAATATCTTAGCTAACAATAGAATAAAAATATACTAATATTATTTAATTGAATTTATTTATGGCGTTGGTACGGAACAAAATTTGAATAGGAAAAGTTTGGAGTTAGTTAAGTGGTTTTCTTTAAATGAATTTTTTAATTAATTATTTATTAGGATGAAGGGTTTCTAATGATTGATTTAACGATTGATGTATAGATGGCATCTAGCTGCACTTTTTCCAACACTATAATATTAAAACTTATTTTGATCTTAACACGACTTTAGCCTTTATTGTGTAGACCTAAACCTAGTTCTATCTACTTAGTTGTTTATCATACTTAAGTAGTTTATTTTCGCAAAATCATCATAAATCTGTAACTACACAAACCGTACAGAAGTTTCTGTGATTAGACGTGATAATTATAATCTAAGCGCGACCGGAGTAGTTGATTATTGATAAATGCTGATTGAGAATTAAGTTTATGCAAGTATTAAACAAATTTGACTAATTGATTGATCAATTAAAGTAAAGTAAAAGAAAGTCGCGCTTTAACAAATGAATCTCTGTCTCTATCGGAAACTTCATATTCGATATCGTATACTCTACAGTTGTAATAAATACTAATCTTTTTACCTTATTTTTTCAAAGGTTCCTTGTATGTAACGCTTTATAATCTTGCACCATTTTCAATATCGTTCTTCGATTAGTTGAAAGAATTGAAATAACTTTGTGCAATTTTGCACATATGTATAATGCTCATAGTATCTATTCGCATTAGTCCACAAATAAATCGGTTTTGTTAATCGATTTTCATAGTAATATTACTTAATAATTGTTAATGTTAAAAAATTTTCTCAAATGTGTACAACGCGTGAATAAGTTGACAAGTCGAGTCTACGGTAAACGAGTTGATGTCACATTTATTTTGTTGATTTATTCAACTTATCAAATATTAACAAATCCTGGAATAGAGTGTAAAGATAGAGTGGAAACTAAAAACTGCTAAGTGATCTTGTTAACTTATTCACGCCTTATATAAAAACAGCCCATTTCAAATGTAACTATGCTACATATATTTTCTAATGTTCTACAGATCCGTCATTAGAAGCAATTAAAACTGTATACATATAAGAGAACTTGTAACATTCATATGTCACAGTCGTGTACTTAAGTGCCGTTCGTTTTAAAAAACTTACTTATGTATTATGTATTTAATAGAGTATTTTCATAAATTGTTCTCAAATAACTAATGATGCATTAGGCTATGCATTCAAACGCATATTATGTACTCTGTATGCTTGTGTTATATTATAATATTATATTTCTCAATTTAATCATATCTTAGGGTGGCTTCTGACGGTGCGTTATGTCACTTATAGTGAAACGTGACGTCATTGTTCAGTTTCTAGCGAATGAACGTATCTGTTACTTTAGATACTCTTGTGATATGCATGTTTGATGTGACAAGTGTGAATGTTTCACTCTTTCATCCTTAGAAATTATTGTTAGTCTGTTATTTTAAAACATCGCGCCGTATAGAGCCACCAGATTTAGTAGATGTAACTTTTATAGCTTAATATAATATCATCTAGTATAATTGTCTCCGTTATTCATAGCATTCGGAACCAAATTCTATATTACCAAACGTGCCCAATGTTATATCAAAATTTGCTTAAAACGCTTGTAATTCAGTATTCTCAAAAATCCGTACAAAACAAACAAACCGACGTTCCTTCACTTTAACGATAGTTTAGATTAATAAACATATTTTTCCCTTTCGGGCCGACGTATGTATCTCTGTCATGTCTTTAAGCAGATGTTATGAATGTGTGCAACACTCAATATTGTCTTATTCTAATGTCGATGACGCGGTGTGATATCGAAGTTACGCGGCATACACGTAGCCAGGATCCGCCACGGTTCGGGGCAAATGCGCGGTATCCAAAGTCACTCAAATTTAAAAAAAATAAAAAGTAAAAAAATGCATAATGTAAGTTTTAAAATATTAGGAAAATAGTACGAATGAAGGAGCTAAAAATGTTAGCGTTGTTTTAGTTTGAGTGTTAGGTTTACGCGTACCAACTTCTACTAATGTAATATGCGTCACCATCTTTGATCTCAGCATTTAGTGTTGCCTTGTGATTTTTAAATTTAAAATATTCCTGAAAAGGTTAATTAAAGTCTACATAACACAGAGTTGTATGCATTTTGCTTATTATATACTAGCAGACTCTGCAAACGTTGTCTTGCCATATAAATTATTCCCGGTTTTCCAAAATTTTTCTTTTCTGCTCCACTCCTATTAGTCATAACGTGATGTTATATAACCTATATTGATCAGTGATCACGTAACATTCAAATGATAAAAGAATTTTTGAAATCGGTCCAGCAGTGTTTGAGTCAATTCTTTACATACACACACATCCAAAAATACAAATCTTTATTCTTTATAATATTAGTATAGATTTATTTACCTGAATAGAAAAGAAGCAACTGCCCCGCGCCCTGGCGTCGTGGCTCCGTGTATGGACGCGGGTTTATTGTTCAAATAGTTACCTAATTTCCGACTTGGAATCGTGTAATATAATGTATCTATACTGGAAGAATTTACTATTGTCATAGGGAAATAAATTTAATACATTGATAAGCTGTGGAGCCTGAGAAGTTCTGCGTACGGAATACCATCGAATTTTCATTTTTTATTTGTCAAATATTTTTTTCAGATGTTTACGTACTTGCCGGAATATGAACGTTTATTCATTATTTATTGTTTTTTTTTACTATTATTCATTTCGTACGCAGAACTAATGGTGTGTATGCAATCTCCGTACTTCCGAATTTATAAATAATATTAATGGTACAGTTAATGTTCTATCTGTCACTGCCATTTTCGAACGAATTAGACGATAATCGGTGTTTATGATAGTAAAATATAGTGTTGTGATAGGTTATCGGTCGTACAGTAGTGTGTGCACATCCTTATAATGCTGCCACCCCACCTGCGAAGGCGTTATTTTATTCATACCTACATTTTTCGATTACTTTGTATTTATTGAAATAGCGTGTTATAGATTGATTTAGCGGTATTAGCATAGCGTCATCGCAGATGGGGAAGGAGCATAATACGGCATATGGAATGTTATATCGAGGGACACTTACAGGTTATACACATGATGAATCCAATGACATTAATATTGGATATTTCTCGTGAAAAGGATTTCTTTATAAAATTAGTAACAGCTGCATCTCAATTGGCAACTATTGTGTGAATACTATGAAAATTATAACCTTTTCCCGATATTCCGATACTACGTTTGATCCATAAATATTTTATTCGTTTACTGTCTTTTCGCTATAGTAATGTGAGTAATAAATAATAAAAACTTAACGTGTTTGTAACCTTCATCAATTTTTTTACGGAAGATACCTACGTATTTTCAACGCTACGTCATTTTTTGTTTAATTTACATTCATATTGTTATTATTTGATTATAAATCAACTCTGAGCATAATTCAATCAACGAAGCCAATCTCCGTACTAGCGAGCGTTACCTTACCAGTCCCTTATAACAAATTCGATTCTCGATCTTTTTTCAATGTCTAATTAAACTCGCCCTTTCTCTTCCGATGCAATTTCATCGCTACAATCAGTAATCTATTTCACCTGGAGCATTGTTTGTTCAATGTGATTTTTACATTAAAATTTACAATTCATTTGTAAAACAAATTCATGGTTTTTTAAATATTTTTTTTTTATTGGTCGTAGCTCGTAATGAGCGTTCGCTCTTTTCGATCTTTTGCGTCATTAAATTTGATTTTTGCTATTATAAATATGATTCTAAAGGAATTGGGTCAATAAAATATTCATATACAACTTAAACTTACGTAATGATTTTATCAATGTTATTCTTGTATTTCATCCTTAGACCACACCAAAGCAGAAGTCTAAAGCGCTAGATTATTAGTGTTAATTAATTTATACAAGAATAGATAGGATTTATGTATTTGAAAGTAATGTATTCGATAGTTATGTGTGTAATTAAATCTAAAAGGGTTCTTAGTTCGAACTTTCAATGCGTCGGCGATGATATGCTTTGCTTATAGCGTATGTTCCATGTGGCTAAGAAATCCATTTGCCTTTTTGCTAAGTTTATTCTTAAATAAAAATAAATAAGTTTGTGTTGAAGTTACGAGACACGTTTTCAACATGCACACATATCTAAATACGTACATGTTGATAAGGATAAAATTTATTTTTACGTCACAAGTATTTAAAACACTTCCCGGGTGAGAATCGAAGCTGTAACACACGATTCAGCAGTAGTCTGTAACGATTAGACCATGGCATCAGTAATATGTAGTATCACTTTGAAATACAAAAATTAAATATTTAAACATGTTATTGGTTATAAAGAAATAATAATGATGGGCTATTATTGTATAGGCACGTGCAATATAAAAAGATAATTGACCATGTTACACGTGCCTAAGTAATTTATATTAAATAATGTCATGATCGCATGGCGAATGCATATAACTTATGTTAATGGCTGCTATATTATCCATCGTCGGATCTTACGTGAATTAATAGTTTCGAATAGCTGCCAGAAACTTGTTCGATACACTTGTAATTATAACAAATAGTGATCTAAATTGTTCCGAAAGGTATTTTGCAAGTAAGGTGTAATAGTGATGAGACAACTCTAATGTTACACAAATACGATATGATGGCGTGTGATATGTTAGATTTTGATAAGAACTATAATGATTTGGGTTATTTTCACACACGACTTCTTTCACATCTGATCTCAAATTAGTCAGTCTGATGAATCGGGCAGTTTATAAAGTAGACCAATTTTTTAATAATTAAGTATCTTAATACATACTAGATGTAGATAATATTGACCATTTTTTTTTCACCTGACCAAAAATTATAACATACACAAAAATATTTGTTCTAAATGGGAATCGATCCCGGATCACCCCGATTAGCATTCCGGTTACTCGTCACTGCGCCAGCTGCGCATTTGAATACGGGGTTTTTTTTATCTGTGCGATGTTCATTTGTTTTATTCAGGTATACACTGTGAGTGTGCCTCGTTATGCATTAGGTATACATATATACATATATTATTATATAACTAATCTGCTTGCATTTGCTCAATTTCATGTATGAAGACGATTTTGTAAGCATTCAGTATCCACCGTTATCGTTAGTGTATATTTTTTTTATTTATAAATCGTATTAAATAAATTAAAACTGAAAATAAAAGGGTATAAGTTCATGTGATAATGATTTTGTGTTTTATTTACTGTTTAACCTGTCATTTCTTTTGATCCTATCCTATTTTATCTTCTGTAGGTTGGAGGGGAAACACTGCGAATTCCTATACTTGTATCATGCAATAATTTGAAATGGTTTAGTATTAAATTCGGTAATTATTATTGGGATGTATGCAAAACTATTATATATTTTTTACAGTCGGATGCAGAACAAATGTGCTCATCACACAAATGTTTGTCGTTGTTGGGAATTGAACTCAAGACCAAGGTTTAGCTGTTCTAGAGTGCTTTTCCATCAGGGATGTGCGAGGATGCGTAGCGAGGAATGTGTTTGTTAACAACCAATACCTACAAAGCACCTACATTAATATACATTTGGATTTTCTAGGCGGATGCGATTCAATATCATTTATCATAAGAGAAAGGTCCTCGCATCCTCAAAGATAAAATATATTAAGCGGCTATGTCAACTCAGTTAGTAAAAGTACGGAATCAGTATACAAGCAGTATCGCTGCAGTATATAAGCAAATGTGAACTCGAGAACATATTAATGTGGACATTAGCCCACGTCAGCTAAAGTAATGTTTCACTCTGCAATACACAGCAGAGAGTTATCAAACATATCTTTCATTTATATGATACTGAATTTATTAAGCATAGACCATTACCTGCGACTGCGTTGTGTAGTGGTAGGGTACATGGCGATAAAATAAACGAGTGCAGCGTTTAGCCACGCTTTGGTCAGAACATCGGGCTTGGAAAAAATGTAGGTGGCGTTTGTCGGCGAAAGGCGACGCAACAATGAAACGGCCAAGCGGTATTTCATATTTTTATTTTTTACACTTTACGTCGGTGACCGTAAACGAATTTTACTACATCGCTCCATCATTTCAATTTCAATTACACGATAGAATGGTACTAGAACATAAATATTTCTTCGTATTATTTAAGATCAAATAGATAATCTTTTTTACACCCTAATGTAACGATATCATTTAATTTAATTTGTCATTATATTAGTTAAAATACAACAAATTAAATTACACAACTTATAATTAATTATACTCTTTATCGGAGAGAACAATTATATCTAATAGCTAAATCATTTCAATTACAATTTTATAAATACTCGTAACAAAAGTGAAGGAACTAAATATTTGAATTTCACTAAAATAACACAATCACAATTTTTATCAACTAAAATTATGTTAATGTCTTAAAATGTATGTACCTATTACACTTTACGTCCTTACATTTGGCTCCTGATAAAAATCGTATTTAGTATATTATTATATAAGTACTTACAATGATAACGGTGCCGTAGAATAATGAATTTAATTATAATGTGATTTAATTGAGATTCTCGGAGATCGAAAATGAAGTCTCGTAGGGTAACGGCGGCCCACGGTGGCCGCTCGTGGCTACAACGACGTCACTCTACAAAGTAACCTTCTAACATGTAAATAGTCCCATATGTGTAAGTCAGTGCTCATAATAATAAAAATTTCATCAATCTTCGCGCATACCATTAACAAATAACAAAACTTAATTAAAACGTCTCAATTAAAACTTTAACAAAAATCACTCTAATACTGCTGAATTTGTACGAATTAGGTAAAATACTACAAATCGCCGACAGATCTGCGTTCGCAAGTCACAACACGTGTACATTGTAACTATATAATTGATGTAAACAATAAAACCGATAGAGGCCGCAAATAATACTAGTAAACTACGTACGCCGATACAGAATTTCATATAGATATTTGAAGGATAATTTTTGGCACATTTACTTAATTTACCCCTTCCAGTGAAGACACGAAATCAACACCAAAAAATGTTACTACGCAGTTCACTCCCCCAACATTGTTCACTTGACAAAATATTAAAAGTGACTCGCAATAACAATTACGGAAGTGTAAATGTATTACAATTTAAATCGAAATCGACTCGTCGACTTCCGGTAACATCTCATGATTTATTAGCGAAACGAAAATATAGAAAAAGCAATAAACATCTGTTCTGTAAAACTATAGGTACATATTCAATACAATTCATTAATATATAAAATCCCTGTAATGATAATATTGTTTAATGACGTGACACTAGGTGTGAACTACTGCATGCTCTCGCCGCCGTTCGGATACTGTGATCGTGTGTAATGTACAATTATACAAAATAGAGTCGTAAATAGTGTTCAGTCTTCAGTTAGAGTTTAGTGAGTGTTCCGTCACATGTGTAGACGGCTTTAGTAAAATTTTAATCAGTATGTTCATGATTCATTTGCGGAAGTTATTCGATTTACTATACGAGTTGTTTCATACGAATTGTCTATGAATAACTCTGTAAATTATGTTACAGATAATTGGGATTATACGTAAGACTGTTTAACAGGGAAACATTATGAACATAAATAGTGATGTGTAAACGAATCCTATAAACTTACAAAGTTAATCCGTTTACGACTCGCGGTCCATCTACGCTGGGTGTATATCTAATTTATTAAGAAATCACTGTATACGATTATCTAAAGCCAGGTAGGATTGAACCTCGATTTAATCTAACTTTAATATTCACTAAAATTTCGAAAGCTCCTTTTTATTTGAACATTGAGTGCAGATAATTTATTTGTCTAAACCTGGCGCGCACTGTCTTTCCGTTTGCTGCTGCGTTATTATGAATCGATAATGTTGTACTCTTTGTTTTTGTAATGTGTAATCATAAAACTGCTTACGTCACGATGCAATGGGGACCACCCGAATGGCCGAGCCGCGGCATCACGAGCTCTGCATCGGGATCGCGTTTAAGCCGTGACGTACACGACTTTCGGGGACTGCATTGTTTCTTGGCGCTTTTTCCGTTATCCGTAGGCCGTACACTCATTTTCCTAGTAGATTGCGATCGGAATTGGAGTTCGAATTACTTTTGCTGGCGCCTTTTTCTTTTAAACTGTCATTGATAATTGTAATTTTTTATAACGTGGATTAAATTGATGAGCGGTTCGATATTCATAGTATTGCGTGTGTGCCTGTGACTAGTGCGTCGCGGATCCCCCCCTAATGACTCGTTGCGTCATCTATCGACATGTCGATGTCTAACAGTTCACTGTTACTTCACTAATACTACAACAATTACAAATACACTACTATTTACCATTTTAGACACTTAATGTCTGCTTATTTAATGGTTAATTCAAATTTAATTCCAATTAATTATTTATCGATAACTATTTACAATTAAAATTGTTTATATACGAATATATAACTATCATTACGAAATATTTTACAAACTTTGGTGAAATGCAGAAGTGAATTCGCACATATTGTAACACATATCTACAATGGAATCGTATTAACAGATAAGATCATACTATAGGCAAGAATTTATTCGAGAATAGATTTTTCTTAGGAAAAATCGTAAGACCCTAAGTGATATGGAATTACATCTAAAAATAATTAAGAGGGAATGTCTGAATGGAATGTCAACAATAAAAAGGGAACATCGCCGCGTAAAACGACACGACTAACTATAACAATCACAACACCTTTCATCCTTATTGCACTCCTTCGAAATAAATTATCGCTATCCCTTACGCGACATTAAATATACATTTACAATATTAACACATCTTTAGATATAAATTTAACTAATATAAACGTGGACGTCGCCCGCTGCCGAGCGCCGATGGTTGCCGAATAATTGCGATGTAAATAATTAAAATCTCTCTCCTAATGAATCTGAAATCGGTTCCGTGTACGCCAGGTGTGATGCTGTGAGTATTGCACATGAAAATGTTTAAATTTGAAGCCTAATTATGCATCCTGTTACACAGAAACAATTTCAGGTTCACGGTTGCCTTCCACTCGTAGCGTACCCACGCGACATGCCCATGAACGAGAGAGACACCACCAGGTATCATAGAGAACGCGTGTTAGATGTTAGCGGTTAGAAACGGAAGGTACGGTGCGGTGAAGACGTTTCAGCTAGGGTCGCAAGATGTGGCCAGTCTTGCTAGTCTTGCCCGTTGTGATGCAATAGGGTGCGCGTGTCGGGCGGGTGCGGGGGGTGCGAGGGGGCGCGGTACGTGTCGCCTTCCTCGTCCGCGGAGTTCTCCTTCGAGCGGTCGCTCTTGCAGTCCTCCTCCTTCGCGAGCCCCGACAGCGAGTCGAGCGCCATCGGCATCGACTGGTACAGCTCGCGCGCCTTCTCGCTCGGCGGCAACAGGTGTAGCATGTTCAGCGGCATCGGGAACCCCGGCGGGAACTCCGGATAGAACCCCTGCTGGAACGGGTTGAACATCGGGCTCGAGGCGATGTCCGGCTCGGAGCTCGCCGGCCTCTGGCCCGAGTTCTGGTGGTCGTCCTTATCGTGTTGGTGCTTGTTGGGATGGTTGTTGTTGTTGTTGCCGGAGTTCAGGTTGAGTACGTCCAGTGGTCCGCCGATGCAGTCCTTCCTCAGCTGTTCCAGCTTCAGGCTCTTTCCGTATTTACCGCGCACGTACATCAGCAGCGAGTTGTACGGGATGCCGAAGATCCGCGACGCTTGGCTCGTTGTCATTTTTTTGTTCCACACGTGCTGAAGGGCTTCCGTCAGTTCGGCGTTCGTCCAGGAGCGCGGGGGGCCGCCGCGCGGCGCGCTGTGCTGCCCCTTGGGTCGCCCTGGTGAAAACAAACATCAATTACTAAAGGAGACGTCGTTCGTGTTCGGATTACGAAACGCTAAGTTCACTAATTACATTACAGAGTTGAAGTTTAGTTATTTACGAGTGCAAGCGGTGCAGGCACGACACGTGCCGTGTACCGCCGCGGCGACATTACCGATTACCGAATGCACAACTGTCTAATAACTGTGTTTTCGCGGAGCTATAACTCTGTGCCGGCGGTCGACACACGGCGAAATGAGCGGGTTGCGGCGACACGCCGGGGTCGTCATTAATTCGGCGAGCGCACGCGACTATTACCGCGGATTTGTCAAAAAGAAAAGCGGACGTGCATACGCCGGCGACGTCGCCCCGCGTAACTTTATAGTTTTATAATTTCGTCGGATCACGTTAACTCGATTCCGATCAGATAATACCGAGGAACGATTCGGATTACGGGCGGAATGATATTTTATTATGGAAATTAGTTTTTCTTTTAATAGTCGTAGCGGGTCACGCGAGGGCGGCCCGCGGCGGGGAAAATTAAAAAGACGTTTTCCATTCGGAGGCGGGCTCGTTAGCATTTTACAGGCGAGCATCGGCATGCATGTGACGGCGTCGAGCGATGGGCGCTAATCGATCGGCGACTATTGTGCGGCGCGGCGGGCAGCGCGTATTGAAAGCACACGTTAGACTGGGCGTCTGTTCCCCTACGCGATACGTTATCGGATCGTCTTAATAAACATTCGCCGGGAAACAATGGTCGTTTAACATTTTGCGAGATGCGATTGCGAGACCGTTCGCAGCAGATATGTGTGATGCAGTCCCAGTTTGCGCATTACTATTATGGACGCGGCCTATTGTTGCTCGATATTAAATGCACTCTGATACATTTTACTTAACGTCTGTACAACGTGCATTCAATTCTAAATCATAACGGGGAACATTTTCTACGTTAGACCGAGATGATTAAAATCTGTGCTGTACGAACTGACTACATGAAATATAGACGAACTAGTCGGTGTATTTTGTGAGAACTTTCTCAATCGTTCGTTCGAGCTTTTTGACTAGTAAATAGGTTTCATGATTCTCATAGAGATGTATTCGGATCATTGTTAAGATAACAATTTAGTTGTAACAAAACGTATTGTATTATCTATTAAAATGTTATTTTGGCATAAACATTGTGAAATATACACGGTTTGCTGTGCCCCACGGTTTCACCCGCGTTAATTAGAGAACAATCTATTAGAATACTAAGAACGTCACCCTAAGATTATTATAAAAAAAATAGATGGAAAACGGAAGAATAAAGGAATGCTGTTTCGTTGCTGCTCCACTCCTATTAGTCATAGCGTGATGTTATACAGCCTTTCTCAATAAACGGACTATTCAAAACAAAAATATTTTTTCAATTCGAACCAGTAGTTCCTGAGATTAGCGGGTTCAACCAAACAAACTCTTTAGTTTTATAATATTAAAGTATAGAAGTATAGATTTGACGGGCCTCGTGGTCGAGTGGTTAGAGACCCTGACTGCAAAACCGGAGGTCGTGGGTTCGATTCCCAC
>DWGJ01002755.1:0-14915 GCA_018246895.1 Aspitha aspitha aspitha | reverse complement strand
TACCTACGTTAGTGATTGCATATTGGAACCTCTCATTAGAAATAACAATTACTATAAACCGCGAAGTACTTATGTCATAATGGTGATAATGATAAGTATAAAAGTTACGTACTTTCGTTAATGTGTTATAAAACAGTAAAATAATGAACGAGGAAAGTTTAAATATATACTTCTTTACAATTCAGTACAATAAACACAACGTATTATATTAAATGAAACAACAATGCTATGACAAAAAGTGTCTTCTCCGGCCGGCCTTAGAACCCAGAAATAGATATTAAGTCAGATATTTTTAATTAGCCAAATACCAACGTATGCACGTTAATTAATGTAACAATCCCAAGATTAATCAGAAATCATCTATTTTCCAAGAAGTAAATAATAAAACAACAACATTATACAACCATATTATGGAACCGAAAACCAAGGCCTCACGAAGCAACTGGGTCGATAGAATATAAGCAGTAAGGTAGGTAATACACATATTTAGTTTATTTTCCGTTATTTACGTGCAAGGATCATACTGAGTTTAATGTTACATCTCACTGAGACACAAGGCGTACCAACGTAACCTAGCTAATAGGAAACGGATTCAAACTGGTCTATTTTTACATATTACGTAGATGGCAAGATGGGTTAAAATTAATGATTACAAAACCTCTACAAAAAGGTTAGGGAAAATGAAATAGCACGTACGAGTAGTACAATGGTGGAAGAAAACCTCTCGAGGGAATCTGCTGTTGTACATAATGTTTGGTAAGACAGGACAAGTCTGGCTGATCTGCGTTTGGCCAGCATGGTACACCACGACCTTAACCCTTCTCATTATGAGAGTGTCTCATGTCGTGTCCAACAAGAATAATTAGAAGGGTTAAAAAAGCAGTGGGGAATCTTTCATAAGTTGATTATTGTGGTTAACCGAAGGCTGTAAGGTTGTATAAAACGTGGAGCTCGTCTACCTGGTAAGTGTGTATGTATGTATTAACCCCCATGCCGTTGCTAAGCGGTACACCCTCTTTGTTCTAATGTAAAGGGTGAAAACCCGGTGTCATTGCACTGTAGGCTTTTATTACTTGTGCATAGCAACTGGTTCTTAGGCAATGTAATTCTTAACGTAGGTTATATAGGGTGAAAGGCGTCGGCGGAACGTGGTTACAGGTATCGTGAGTTACCTATTTGTTTTCATTTAAAAAAAACTCATCTTCGTTATGAATTAATTACGTAAATATGCCTCTCCATAATTTCTTTTTGTCTGAGATTTTTTATTTTTTTTGCTATCATTATTTTTCTTTCTTGCGTAGGTACTATGTTTCGTCTTCAATATTAAATTTGATTTAACGATACTATAATGACAAAAGTAAATTAATATACTAAAACATTTCATAAAAAACATGTTTTATTAAATATATTTTGTTTCAGATCACTGTTAGGTTCGAACATCAGGTACAATTTATTAACACTCTTAGCGCGTTGATAATAGAAACTAAAAGGCCTTAAAAATAAAACATGCTATTCATCTTAGGCGCAAGACGAGCCCTTCCAAGTTCTCATAATGAAATGCAAAGCCCCTGTCTACTTGATTGATTATGCTATAGTTAGGAAAGATAGTTGGCTTATAAACGACAATGGGGTCTGAACATACCTTTACTTTTTTTTATAAACATTAACTAACACTAATACTACTAGCTATGCTCGCGGTTTTACTCGCGCACACTCAATCTTGCTTACTTTTCTAAATGTCTCCTAATTCTATTTTTATTCCCTACGCCGTTGGTTATATTTTTATGAGTGGACACAGCGTGCTTACTTAGTCGAGAGTAGTGATTTACAAGAGACAAAGATGTATATTATGTAATATTTAATTGGTCATTTTCATACTATAGTGATAATTAAGGGTTTCTATTTCCTTGAAATCTTTCACAAACATATACTAGGTATGTTCGGAGGAGGTGAACGCAGAATAATTTAAATGATTTCCAACCGTTGTCACAATGTCAGTCCGTATAGTCGCATATTCCCTGAGCAGGATTACCATGTCTTTTAGTTTATTCAGTTGAGGTAGGTCGCGATGGACGTCACACATCTGTTATAAAGAAAAAAATCCATTTACAAATACAAAGTAAATTTATTTTATATTTGTTTGTTCAAGTAAACTATAGTGAAATGTAAATTACCTTATTTGAATTATATACACATTTTAAACGTTAAGAACACTACAAGATGGCTGTTGTATGTACTATTTATTTAAATTCATAAATGGAACATGTGTGTGTTTTAAAAATGCCAGTACACAATACCCATGGCTTTATCTCATGAGATATTACTAGGTATTACATATATTAAGGAATGGTAGATTACACAGCAACGTTTACTTTGAAACTAAACGCGGACCAATTCACCAATTCGTTTCATTTCATCGTATCAATTTTAGCGTATCGGATCAAATTGAGTACGGATCAACTCACGGTCTAGGTGCATTCGGATCCACGTGTAGTTATTAATTATTAATAACACAGCGTTCTCTCACAATGGATTACTCAATTTAAGGCGCTTATTGCATTAAAAATTAAACTGTGTCTTTATTAACACATGTATTATATACGTGCGTTTTACTTACGTAAAATAATTTAAACTAAAACTGCTTTTAATGTGCAAAAAATCCCCGTGTCAGATAAAGTAAATATTACGCGCTGTAACGGTGAAGGAAAACGTTGTGAGTTAATCTTAGCATTCTCCGTAATGTTCTCCGAGGTATCTGAAGTCTGTCGATCCGTATTTAGCCAGCGTGGCAGGCTATGGGTTTAGCCTTTAATTATGGGAAGTGATCCTTACTCAGAAATGGAAAAGTAAAAGGGGTGAAAAAATATTGAAACATTTATAAAAAAAGTAACTATCGAACTTTATCCTTGGAAATAGTAAAATATATATAGTAATTGTAATTTTTGGGGTATAAATTACCCATTTTGAATATTCAAATCTATAATTTTATAGATGGAGTTTTTTCAATGCGTCATATTGTAAGGTGTTAGTAAGATTGCTTGAGGTCAAAGTACAAAAAGTGAACTAAATGTTGACGATGACCTTATAACAAACAACGCTTGTCATCCTAACAGCATTTTGTTAATCTCTACACACATTTAGCCTGAAAGTTTTATAATTTAATAGAGCTTAGCATGACCAGCTAATTCGATTATATCCGACCCGTCCTAGCTGTTCGTTGGTTTGGATATAAATTTTATTTTCAACGAAACTTTGCACCGAATTTTATTTTTGAAACAAAAAGTTTAATTTACACATTATTTATAATTTTATACGTGTAAAATCACATATCGCCCGATTGACTGGGAATTTAAAAAATGAACTTGGAATGGAGTGCCTGAGTTTTATTGTTTGTAAATTCTATACCTGACTTAATTAGTATTCCAAACTATTTTCTATTTGGATGCTAAAAAGCGTTAAATTTTGTACTCAATAGACAATCTGATGGCAATATAGGATAAACGTTTATCTAATTGTCATTAACTGAAATTCGATGAGAGATTACGTATTGTGACGCTTTGTGGAGTCAACGCTCCGTATTGGTCAGCCATTTTGTCTGTATCGACTACCGAACACACTCAAAGGGACACGACATAAGTTCTCCAATCTTTGTCGTTACTAGTAAGAAAGTGGCAGAACAAGAATATCCTCACAACAAAAATGTAAAACATTTTGTTTCGCACCATTCAATTTACCTTCCATTGTACATTTGCGTTACAAAAGATTTAAAGGGTACGTTTATAAAGCTCGATGGTTACTACTTCACCTTTGAACATTGCTTTTTTATACTAACATTTACGACATTTCAAGATTGAAATGAGTTTTCCTATCTACGCACCGTTAATAGCATTACCTTTAACACACCATTTCCTCCTAAATGATGTGAAAAGAGACTTATCTTTTCCACTGCCATATGAATCCAGTCAGTGGATGTCTATATGAGATTGCTATTAAAAATTAGGCTTTAAAAGTTACGTGCAAGGTAGTTTTTTGAATGGCCCGGTTCCAGGTCAGTGTGGTTTGCACTCGGCGTGCTGCCAGAATCCAGTTACTGACCTTGCCCAATGTTAGTGGGGGGGGGACATGCTTAGTTTTACTTCGAAATGCACTTTGTTTCGTACTATTGTGACTATTAGATATTGAAATCAATGTACTTTGTAATGACTTTCAGATCCAATCCGTGCAAAAAATATAAACTCCTTATGATACTTTTCTTGGCTAGATGACTTAACGAAAATAACGTAGGACATTTTAAACTTACAGTGAATAGGCATTTATTAAGCGACCATGCTACATAGTATTATGGCTTTTCACCAGGCGAAATTGTGGTCAAAATGGTAGACTTCTCAGTCTACCATTTAAGTATGCCATATCATGTAAAAAACTTTCAGCCTAACATTTTTAGAATTTGATATTAGCATTTTTAGCAGTGATGATTTTTGCTGTTTATAAAAATTTGTTGTTATAATTGGTATGTTTTTAAATGCCATTTTTACTTATGGCGTCCTTTTTTGTATTTTCCTTTTTTGAAGTATGTAGAAAAATACAAGTTCATAATAATTTAACGTTTTGCAAACAGGGTGTAGTCAAACCATGCGAGTGTCCCCTTCTGTATGACTAATGGAGTCCTGTAGACAAACAGTGCAGGGTCTATAATAATAACAAATTACTTTCTCATGCTGTTACAAGGGACGTATGTGACCATTAAACCACATCCTTAGTTTAGGCACGTTACACACTGTAGCCGTTAGTAAGAAAAGCTATACGTTATTTAAAGCGAAACCGGCGCTTTCTTACAGATTTGAGGAGCCATTCTTGTTTGTATCTTAGTAGCTCGATGGATCGATGTGATTTTTGGTATGGAGGTAGTTGAAGGATAACACGTTTTAATCAAAAGCGCTATAGATAGTGTTACAACAATAACGGTATGAAGCGGAAAAAAAATCATTGAAATAAGTATTTTTTTTCTTTGAAGTACGTTTGAAATAAGAATTGTGAAGAAAATAAATTGACTACGAAACATTTCTCAGACTTTTTCTTTAGGATTTGTAAAATGATTATCGTTTAGTCCTCGCTGTCGGTGCGACAGCTGCTGGTACTACAAACGAACCGTAGCGGGTATAATTACAGCCAATCATTCAATTAGTGGTGCGTTGGGGAGACCACCGCCTCCATGAGTGACAATGCCACCTTTTTTACTTTTTACTGATTGGTGGTTTATTTGTCTGTCGTCGAACTAACGTACTCGTATGACGTCCGCCTGCCAACCGAAATAGTGTACATATTACACACTTAAAGTTAGTTAAGGTTATGATTTATTATTGATAGCTGTTAACATTGTTTTCAATTCTCTCATACCGGTGATCACTCGAAAGTAGAAATTAAATTATATAAAACCATTTTTCTACTCTATTATCTTTGCATTCCTTTAACTTCATTGAATACGAAAATGTACGTAATAAAGACTAATACATAATAATTATATTATTATTGTTGTACCATCATGCCAAGACCCTAACTAACGAGTCCTTGGCTAATGAGCTCAATAATTTGTTGCTTTTATTTCATTTAACAAAAAAAATGGTTTTACTGTTAGAAATAGTTTCTATAATAGAACTCATCATGGCGATGAATAAAAAGTAACATCTCAACAATAAAGCGTTCACAACCAACTAATCGTTTGACAGACATGGGAATGGTTAGCCATCATTCACTTTTCCCTCGAGCTTTTCTCCGCCCAGTATCATTAGACCTCCTAACTATAAGCGGCGTGGTCCTCATACTCGTTATTTTCCATAAGGAATGTTTATTTGTGAACAGGTTAGAAAATTCTTACAAAAAATTTGATTGTTTTGGTTACCAGTCACCAGTTCGTGCTGTAAATTTTTTTACAACAATAAATTATACATTTTCCATAGACAGCATTGTTTACGATAAATTGTATCGTGACACACGTTTTATAACAAATGTCAAACAAACTGCTTTCATGTTAATAGACAACATTTCATACCTCCATGGGTTGGTAACGCTTCGCCTTCTCGGCTGATTTTTAGAACATTTTTTTTACTTTACGGTCACCTGGTAGGTTCTTAGCTGTATCAAACCTGGTAGGTGGCGCTGTTTTTCACATGATTAGAAATTTTCATTTTTACGAAAGCGCTAGGCAAAGCCGCCGTTAACAGTTTATTATGTAAGGTGGGGCAGGTCAAATTAGGATGGCGTGTAACATTCTCAGATAGTCATTGTCCGTTGTTACCTTTTTTCTTTGTTCAGGTAGCGTAACATCGTGCGAGTTGGTTCTCAGGCCTATGGTCCGTTCGTATCGATTTAGTGCTCGCGTCGCTCGGACAGTTACAGACGTTTTATGTAAAACAAGTCTATTAGACATTTCGAATACTAAAATATTTTTTAGATAATCTTTTTTTTGCGTCACGCGCCGACTTAAACTTTAAAAGTACTTAGATTTCTATACGTTATTTAATTTTGTCGTTGAAGCGTTTTCTAAAACAAAAACACAAATCCAAATACTCCTAATCTGTACAAAAAATGTTGACATAAATAATTATACCATTCCAGTGCCAATTATACTAGTCCATTTCTATTTTATATATTCCAGATCATACCAACTTGCGTGAAGTTAAACAACAATTACGTACAAAGCAAAATTACTATATTGAGTCCATGCTTCGTTCGTACTGATTTAGTACTAGCGTGAGTCAGTGCGTAGATTAGTCATCGGTTCTTTGTTGCTTCTTGGGCCTCTTGGTGACTGCGATAAACTCGCCGATGCGTAATAACTCCGGTGTTTTCCGTCTGTTCTGTTACGTTTCAATATTTTGTTTGCTCGCTTCAAACTAAGCTGCGTGTATGTGATATTGTTATCGTGATGTGAACACAGCTGCTTTAAGAAACTTACCAATACGACTGGTGCTTTTGTATTTAATTAACTACAATACATTTAAGATCCTGTTTGTATGCTTGTTGTTATCTAAACTCAAGGCGAAGAGCAAATGTCAATTATTGCTGTACATGAGCTACATAAAAAAGTTGGAAATCTTGCGCATTTGTTAAATATACTTTTACAATAACCATATTTACGAGTAAATACGCTAAGGAGATAATGAAAGTGCATTGATCTGCTTTTGCACCTTGCATTAACGTTTTGATATTGACACATTTTATTTGTGGCTGCCAGTTATCAAAAAGTATTAGTTACCGGCGGGAATAATTGTTTCAAAAATAATAAAGACTTATTGGCTAACGATTATAAAGAAGTGAAGTAGCAAAACAATGCTCTCAGCTACAACGCAGGCCCCCTCCATGATATATGTTTTGCATCGAAATACGAGTATATCTCAGCAGTAATACGTAGATGGACTTTTGTTTTTATTTTTCTTCGTTGTGCGTACATGAAACAGGGAACTTTGCCAACATTAGTTTTTTCGCTCCAACAGATATAATAACATTCTGTTTATTTGAGAAATAGTACTACTTTTACACAAGCGCTATTATTAGACGCCATTAATATTAATAACGACATATATTCAAGTTCTACTAGCCGTTTGTCAATATTGCTTATGGCATTGGTTCCTGCGCTTTGAAGATGTGAGATTTGTTTGGATTTATGGGAACTTCACTTTTCAATCCATTCACTTCCTTTATGTGTAATTCCTGTTCAGTAATTTTCACGGAGTTTAAGTTCGAATAATATACGACGATTAGATTGCGTTCTGAGATTTGGTTGTGTGAGAATTACAGAAATATGTAGAAAACATTCACCTACAAAGATGCCGATCCAGAAACAAGAATTTGCGATTTACATGACATAATGTTAGCGAGTCTAAAGTGCGCAAGTCAAGTCGGTAAGTACAAGTTGATCACTTATTTTATCAGATCGCTGTTCTAAACGCGGCACTGTAATGAGAAATATTTTCTTAACTATGCGAAACACCTTCACTCCTAACCTTGATGATATTAAAGTGCACACCACGGCACATTTCCTCGTTAATAATTCCGCAAACGTTCTACCGGCTTAAGGTGAACATTCGATCTTTGCGACCACGACATATAACGAACTTTTTGCTGCGTTCACACAAGTACTAGGCACGTGGGTCGTCTGAGGTTAAGTGATCGCTGTAATCTCATTTACAACGTACTTTATACAACCAAATTAAATCAATACTACTTCGTAGCAAACCAGAGCACGAAGTATGTTGGTGTATCGCCATGGTGTATTTGATACCTTGGAATTCGATTGCAAAGTAGTAATGGTTTGATTTAGTTATAATAGCTATCTAGAACGTATCTGATATATTTAACTATTACACGTGAGAAATATGTAATATAACTGAACTGTATAAGTAATTATACAGTTCTGAGGTACTCCGTCGTATGTGCAGAGCACAAGAAACCTCTGTCCCTATTGTTGTCTATAAAAATGTATTACCTTGTGTCCTCATAATGGTTTACGAAAGAACACGGAAATAATAATAAAATAACCGTAATCCATATCCTTAAAATAGAATTTGCAGTTAAATGATACATGTTGCATTGTATTTCAAGAATTATTTCTAACAACCACATCAATGATACCTAATAATTTTCGGCAAAGACAGATTATACAAAGAAACTTTATACAAACGATAATAAAATAATTTCAGTGCATACAAAAGTAGGTGCAGCTTGGACTAAAGACGAAAGAACGTTTAGTGCATGACGCTACTATTCTGTGGACTATCTTGGAAATCTTCCAGCTTGTGCTTCATTTCAGACTGTATTTAACTTGTAATCCAGTGAAAATCTAGCCACTTTCGCAATTTATATCTTCTTGTAAAAGGTACGTTCTATGTTTTTATTTATTAATTTGGAATATAATACAATTGCTCTTGTTTTAACGTACTGATATGTGTTGTCCTGTCAGTAATCTGTCTAGATTCATAACTTCTCTTGTCTGAGAAAAGCTATGACGTGTCAAGTTGTAACATAACTGTCCATGTTACGACAGAATAGTTTGAAAAGTGAAACATTTACATAAAGAGAATTATAGGCAATTTACTAAGTGATAACAAAAAAAAACCGAAGTGTTTGAACAACTCAGGATATATGTACGTCGTAATCGAAGTCGTAATCGTGTCGCAACCGTATCGTGGTTTGCAAGTTCACCTTTACTCAGTATCGTTATCCTTACGTCGAGTTCTATTGCAGTTGCAAGTGTGGTTGCGTTGCTAATGACTGTTGCAACAGTTACCAAGTGGGCTTAAAGTCATTAATAACATTGTGTTCACTGCCTTTTGTCACAGTTAAGTTACAAACAGTGCGGTAGAACTTTCTAGGTATTCGTGTTCCGGTGCAAGTTGACTGTGGGTTGCGTTTGATAGTTCAGACAGAGTGAGTGAATGTACCACTCGTAGTTATTGTTTTTGCGTGCGATTTGCAACACGCCTGAGCCTGACCAAGTTTGTTCGCCGGAAGTGTGCGAGGCAGATAAGCGATGTAAAGCAAACTGAAACTAGTATGTCCAATGAACTCTTCGTCTTATGGTAAGAGATACGTTGCTAACTGGAGATCGTGAATTCAATTACCACACCCAACAAATTTGATCGATGAACGCATAAGTTTTTTCTGTCATCATAAAGGATGTTTCACTATCCGGGTACTAATTTGGAATCAGATAGCCGTGTGTGGAATTGTCCCAATTATATTTGTGCGTACTTTGTGAACAATATACTACATTTATAGGTAGTGGAGTATCATTCGCCTCGCTAACGTTCCGCTTCCTCGCTCAGACGCATGTAAATAACCTCGCACTGTTGAACTCCGTTCACCAGAATTACAAAGACAAATGGATCGACATTATTGGTGCAATTTTTTCAGCGACACCGCTAATCTTTCTCCCAGTACTGTCAATCATTCAGTGCTAGTAGTATTAGTAGTAGTATTAAATGTTTAGTGTGGCTTACAACGTATTAGACGTCTTCACGAGTACTTGTAATTTTAGATTAACGCTCATTACTAAAGTTGATGCATTTATTTGTTTATGGGAACTCGATTGCTATGTGATCAAAACCGCCGTCAAAACCTAGTCTTACTTATACCTACAATTCAAAACGTCTACTGACTAAACTAAATTAAAAGCTGATTATTCCAATGAAAGAGCACGATTAGATAAAAGTGGACACAAATAAATTGGCATTATAACTTTTCCTTAACAATATATGTTTTTCATATTAGTTTTAACCAGCCAGACATTACTGGAAGGTGAGTAACCGAGATAATTCAAAAGCATAATTTCCCAAGCGCTGTTTACAATGCCTCGCTGTTCGTACACGTTAAAGGCGTGCAAGAGAGAGCGGGCGAGCGTATCATTTTGATCTTAGTTTAGATACGTGCGAGGGAGACAGAGTACATACGCGGTAGGGCTTCCAAATTACTTACATTACGCATTAAATCCTGTAATCAGCAGATTATATAGAAAATTTGCGTTAGTTTTTAGACAATGCTTAAATTAGACAGTACTACATAATTTCGATGTTATAAAAAAATCTTTTTAAATTTATTTTTCAATGATTTTATTGCAATTCTGGATACGGGTCTCTTATTATAAGATACTTTATGACTGTACTCCTGGCCAAGATGTGTACATATATAGTTTATTATGACAATTAAATCTAAGAGCATGTCTACTTTCGTCTTTTAATAGGCAACTACTATTAATGGTAGAAGTTCCAGTTCCCATTGGTCTCGAGTTGGTACCTTATCGTACAATTAAATACAGTTTATTTATTTAACAATTTATGTACGTGGCATTTGTACAGTGGTACTGCTTATTCCATTTAGTAGACCTACGACTGGAGAACAGATAAATAGGAGATAAGACGTGCACAGAAGAAATACTAAGCGTTGTCCTATAATAAACATTCACTTTGCAATTAAAAAAAAATGAGATTATTCATCGAGATAAAAACTATCCTATCTCTCAAGTTGGAACTATTTACACTCAACTGCGAATTTTCATAAAGACCGCTTCAGTGGTTTTCTAGTCCATATACGAACAGGAGATTTATGATGAGGATTTATATTATAGTTAGTATCGGTGTCAGTGATGGCAACCATAGTGCAGTGAAAACTGAGGTAACTAAGGTACCGAGTGGCGCGGAGTTGTTGACCGCGGGCGAAGGCCGAACAATCGGTCAGACACCAAATGTCACGGTCGTACGGAGCGACAGGGAAACTGCGTCACGCTAACAGATGAAAAAACGTGACTCACACGCCGCGCGTCAACCGAATTGGCGAGAGCCGCGAGCGCCATCTTTGAATGAATCGCGATTCAGTTTTGCCGGCTTATTGTACAAAACCAAAGTAATTCGTAGAACCTATTATAGTATTTTTCTCGGGTCGTCTCGTAGTGAGCTTTAGGCCATATTCACACTGGTCAAGTGTTGATGCAGTAAATAATAAAAGGGTCGGAAAAAATGCAAACTCAATTTCAGATTGTTTTGTTAATTGAAAGTTATACTATGCATACACTTAATGAATATCATATATTTTTTGCTATTATTAATTGGCTTTGTGCGCCCCTCAAACCGGGAAAAAAGTAACCTAAAAATATCCCCAACATTTCAGATACAGGAAAATATTTGCCGTGTTGCAGTATGGCTTTTTATTTAATTTATAGAACTAGCTGTTCCCGTGGCTTCGCCCGTATGGTGAAATTAATTTTAGTTGTTCACAGGTCATGCCATTATTGCGCCCGTAACGACATCTATAATGCTTATTCGATTAAAACGTGTTTTCCCGTGGAAATGAGATATCTTCGCATAAAAGAGTAGCCTTTGTCACTTTCCAGACTTTCAACTAAACGCATACCAAATAACATCTTTATATATTACCTTCAGTTATAATTGCGAGGTGCGCTAGTATTTTGGAATAATTAAATGTTGCTTAATAGTGAGGTGGCAATGACAGTTCTCTTCTCACGGGACGTACGTGACAATTCACGTCATGTCACACTTTGTGGAGCCCTTCCCTCTAACGTAATTATAGTATGGTCCTTTGTGACAAAACCTCCACGGCAAGATGATTATGGGTTTAAAACAATAGATAGAAACAGACGATATACATCACCCAGTATAATTTCTCGAATTTCGGACCAGTCTCGGAAGGCGTAAAATATACGTTATGTAATCGTTGAAAAGTGGACAGTAAAATATGTTTATCGCCTTGTAATAGAATTTGCAAGGTATATGGATATATGGATTTTATTATTTTTTTATTGTCTTGGTCAGGCATTTTTGAAAGAACTTTAATGAACGTTATTTTAGGAACGTTCATTAAAATTAATTAAACCTGTTATGTTAGGTATACATTAACCACTCCAAACACGTTGACATTGTTGAGAAATATTATTGAGGTTTCATTTATTGTAACAATTTATCGTTTTACGTAAAGGTATATAACACTGCTTTATACATACGTAAACGATTTGTGAATTGCACATTTTATTTAAATCACACGGGTACATATTTTCCCTCATGAAATTGTATTTATTTTAAGAAATTGTAATTGATTTGTGGTTTTATCAGGTTTTGCAGTGGTGCGGCTTATTATCCGCACTTGGCCAGCGTGGTAGGATAAGGCTTAAATCCCTCCATGAGAGGGGACGTGGTCCAGCAGTGGACCCTTCAAAGGGTGGAAAGGAAAATTATTTACTAATGATAATGATGATATTTTTTTATATCGTTACATGTGACGTGATATTACATCTAAGCCAATATTAGCAGCTTAAATCGTTCCCATAATGGATTTTAATTTGTATTCGCTTAGAGATATTATCTGAATTCCACAAGAATGTGATCTTGATTGGTCATTTGCATTTAATTACATTTACCGGACAAATTTTACAACTGACAGCTCTCTATTCATTATTCAGTTTTATCGACCGAAAAATTTATTTTATGAATCATTAATGCTATGTCATGAACAACAATTGGCACAATATTACATTAGTAAAGAACGTTCGGTGTTAAAACGTAAACGACACAATACCTAAACGTAACGTAAACGTATTAAAGTAACGTTAAAATTACGTCAACGAACAGTAGGAACATAGGTACATATGAAGTGGCAAATGAATAAGTAATTAAACTAAACGTTAAAAAAGTTCCAAGTGTACGGTTCTCGACGACTGGAGTGCGACGTAGCGACAACCTTGCGAAAGAGACTGGCAATGACATTGGTTCCAATTCAACGCGGAAAACGGAAGACAAGCTCTCTCAACGTTCAAACGGAGACATGTTAACGAAATTTGAAGTTTGCGGTGTACGTTACATGGATATGTGGCGGTCGTACGCAACCTCTATCGTTCTTGTGACGGCCACGAATGTTACCTTCCGTGCTAACGTATACTCAACTGTAATAAACAAGGTATATCAAAAGTTACATGTTGCGCTAATGTTTTAATTATTCTTTTTTTCACAGTGGCAACAAAAAATCTATATCTTTCCTAAAAAATTGAAGTGTCTGTGATTTCAAAATAACGGCTCCTAGAATTCGGCGTGGGCGAATCTACTGCCTATCTAATAGTAATATCTGTTAAAACATTGTTTGTACGTAATCATCATCGATTTCCCGCTAGTTATAAATGTTACCTAATTAAAGTTTTTCGATAAGTGCACTTATTACCACTCACTCACTCATTCCCTCATCTGAACATTCATGATCGTATCGTTCGATATCGCAGAATTTAAAATAGTGTACCTTTAAAATGGGTGTGATTGCAGTGCAGCCAATGTAACCCTTTCACATTGAGATCTACCTTTTGTCGTGTTCACTTAGGGTTCTTAACAGTGGATCTGAAAGAACGCAAATCTGTTTACGCGGAAATTCGCACCGTTTGCTGTTTCTCGCAAATAGTCTACAGCGTTTTTAGATACCAACGTACCGGTCGGTAAGATTCAATTCAAGATTTACACGACCCAAGACGTAACGTGTAACTTTAATAGGTGTATCTGTATGCCGTTTCCCTACCAGCAGAAGGTCCTACTGCCAGTAAAAAAGGGAAATAATATTCCTTTTATTTTTGCGCACTCGCATTGCTATATATATTTCGTCTCGTAAACTCGATATAATAACTTCAGATCGACGCCCGTTTACGACTGTCAAAATCGTATTTCTAATAATAAAATGTCTCAATTTAGGAGGCCAATGTTTTATCGTGGGTATAAAGAGGGGGTATTAAACATTTTTATGCTTTGTTCGTGCATCATTGTACGATGGGACCCACTGATTATATAGCATACGCATTAGGAATTCCGTTGTATTCTTTAAGCGGTTTCTGTACGTGCCTAAACGTTATTTATACGAATTTGGTAAAATAAGTTTTCGTACATTTCTAATAGTTTGAAAAACGCTGTAATGATACCACCACCCCTGTTATTACTTGTTTCGGTACGGCAATTTTTAGAATACACAGTATTTATGAATTTTCCTTTAAAAATTTTTCTGCAGCTCACCGACTAGTAATTGACTAATAACATATTTAACGTATACTTTACATAACTCTTTGTGTGTAATAAAAAGAAAACTAAATAGATATTTGTAGGTACCTAAGTGGATTTCGTACTTAAATCTTTGGTACACGGTATAAACGGCGGTCTGAAACTGAGTAGACAGTTCGCTGCTTTTCATGAATACTCGGACAAATTAAAATTTTGAAAATACCAGTTTATAACACAAATAAATTCAAAATATTCCTTATTTCATACGTAGTAAGACTCACATTTATAACGGCAAAACGGGCTAATGGCGCGCAAAAATGTCGCTTTGTGATTGGTTATTTTCTCCAATATTGTTTTATTTTGTTTAATTTTCAAATGGCT
>DWGJ01002754.1:0-14918 GCA_018246895.1 Aspitha aspitha aspitha | reverse complement strand
GACATTTCGATATTTCGTGGGAGAAACTTTATAACATATTGGTTTCCATGCGGGCGAAGCCGCGGGCACAGCTAGTAAATAATATAATTTAAGTACTTTTGCATGTTACATAATATGTTTGATTATTATTACACAGTAATAAATATTAACGATTGATATTAATGACATACTCGTACATACGTAGGTATATGTATTATTCTATTTTATGAAACTAAATGTAAGTAGCGCAAGTGTTGCTATTTATATAACCTATATACTATGTATTATGATGACGTAAGATGGGAATGCAGTAGTTTATTTCGCATTTTTGCTCACAGCTTTCTCAGCGGTCAGGAGGCCGGCCGGGAGGACGAGGGGTAGACATCTTTTCCTGTCCGGCATGTCTGTCCCACCTGGGCCCTCTGTCACTATTTGTTTAACATATTTCCGCGTAGCTCGCATGTATGCTACATTCGTTGCAAGGCGGATTAATTATAAAGATCAATGAGAGGTCATTAACCTCTTTACATTGTATTATGCAAATAACTGAAACAGTTCAATTTTATTAGAATACATACGCATGTTAAATACATACATACATATGCATGTATTTTTTAAAAGGTCCACATGATTGGAGTTTTAGTGACTCCAATATTTTGATTCATGTTTAATTACGGCAAATATACCCTTTTGATGTACTTTTATTTCTATTCTTGTTTTATATTAATTGAGAATGGATGGATTAATTATAGACCGCGCATCAGGTGAATCGACTCATGGATTGACAATTCAAATGATGTATTAGGTTAAGTAATAGACGAATTCTCGCACCAATATCAAGTTATACGTATTACTTTGGTACTTTCTTATTGGAACGAAGTTCCTTACGGCAGGCTTGGCGGAGATCGGAATTTTGTAGGGGACCAATTATTGTATTAGACAATTCAAGAATTTAATTTGCGTTTAAACACTCGTAGATCTGACCCGCAGCAGAACGCTCGGTGTGTTGAGTGAAAAGTGCCGGGAGCAGGGATCCTTTATCTGGCTGACTGTTGTAACAAATCACGAACGTGCTTCCGACGGCACGTTATACCGCCGGCCCCGGTTGTTATCGTTAGATATCTGTCGTTCAACCCTGTCGGACGCCTTTAAGGCGTTTAAAAACTTCCGTCTGAGTGAATGGTTCTTAAGGCATATACGAGTATTTTTAAGTATCTCTAATTGTCAACTATGTTACGTCGTTTGTGGTATTATTATACTAAATAGGCCGCTCGTTGCAGTATTCTAATTGCGCTGTAAAATATTCGGTATTTGAATTTTACCATGAACCATGATATATTTTTTTCATTTCAGCGGCCAATCTTTTGAGTCTTTCCGCTGGGATTCTGTAAATTGAGTGTTTTATGTATAAAATTCATTTACGATTCACTAAATACATGTTACTATTAATTTCGATTGTAACAGATTTTGTGAGATTTTATAATTTATTGATAGAAAATATTGTTAAAAATAGCTAACAGGAAATATAAAATAGTCTACAACAGTCTTGTATTCTGGTAAAAATCACTTTTTCTTCCTTTTATTATACATAGTTCAATAAAAAAAATCTTATTTGACGTTAAGCTTCTTTTCGTTCACATTTTCTTAAATTCTTTTCATCTACTGGAGCATCGTGCTAACCTCCTCCTCGTGCAACTATGGTTTGCCCAGCAATGAGATCTCTGATAGTCTCAACTACATTTGTTTGTTAAAATCACATATGATTTTATAGTTTCTGACTGAAAACCAAATAATAGGACAGAAATAAGAGACGCAATTATTTTGAGTCGACCGTGCAATTAGCATATTGATTTCCAATTCGAACAGATAAAAGCTTAACGACTTCGATTCAAAATAATATCATTGAAAGCCTACACTCAAAGAGATTGGCTGCCGATAGTAATAATATAAAAGTACTTATCTACTAAAATTCGTTATTAATTTTGTAAGTACGAGTATATAGGTAGTATGTAAAATCGTAAAATGGAAACAGAACATTTACCTTATTGTAACACGATAAGCGGATAGCTCAATAATGTTAGCATCAGTAAGTTCTGGCAAAAATAGGTAGTAAAATGTGACATCCATACTAAAACTCGAACGAAATACAACGCAAAATAATTTCCCTATAAATTCCCAATTACAGCAACGCTATATTCCCAATTACATTCCCGTTTGAAATTGCAACTTTAAACAACATTTTCATTAATAATCGAAAATTATCTTTTAATCATTTTATCTTTCCATTTATCAGGGTAATTAATGCCGAAAGGTTGACTGGGAGAACATGCTTTTAGCATTAAGCCGGCTTTTTTTTATTTTATGTAAGTTACAAATAAATAATAAATAAATAATTATTTAGCTCATACTCAGCTTATCAAGTACATGGCGTAACAGATCTGTACGTTGTTACATAGAGAGTAGGTATTCTGCTTAAAATCGATAATCAATTTTAATAAGACCATAAATAAGCCTTAAAAAAACGACATTAGCCTAAGACTGAGTTAAACCAATTACTATACAAATGTTTCACGTCGGGTTGGTCACAGGTGCACACATTGTAGCTCGGAAATAGATGCATCCACTGCAAAAAATACGTCCTTAACGAAACCACAGATAAATCTCTTTTAAAAGCACCGCTGTGTTTATTTAAAAAAACCTGTGTATATTTTTTCCTTGCTTCACCGTTCAATTTATTTGTTAGAGTTATAAATAAGTGGGTTTGTTACACTGTTTTATAAAATGAGCTAACAGGTCACTGACCGGGTACCGGTCACCGGTTACTTCTTTAAACATTCAATATCAATTAGTTAAGGTCTACTTTGAAACATGCAAAATCATTTTGTTAATCCATAAAAAAATGTAAGCTTCCAAAATGAAAAATGAAAAATATTGGTTATTTCAATTTCGAAAATGTTAAACATGTAGTATGTAATACATAAAAATCAAAAGCAATGGAATAAATAATAAAATACATAAAATTCTTCTGAAGTCATCAATATAAACAAGATTCTATGTATTTCGACATGGGTAAAATTTAAAATATGCTACTTTTGGACTTTTAATTTGTTCTTGGTAAGCTAATTAAAAATGTTAAATTTAATATCATTGCGACATCGACAAAGTTCCTTCCCTAGGAAGTTGGGCGTGCAGTTAGAACAAATTAATGAGCTTATTCCCAAAGGCGGCCTCATTAGCGCAGGTACAATGAATGGAATATTTTCTATGAAACAAACACACTACAGTTTAGAAAATTTAGGATATGGATAATCTGTTACTTTTTTATAAATTTTGTATGATATTTATACTCTCTCTCTCTCTCTTTTAAAGAGACATGACCAAATGTCTCTTAAAAGAGCTACAGTGAAAGTAAATTAGAATGGTATTGTGCAATAAGTTTCAATTTCTGCGAATTAACTAGTGCCTGCCAACATATTACACTCTACTTTATTGCCCACACTGAAAGCCGAAAATAAGCAAGATGTTATATTAAAGAAGTTATTTCATTATTTTGTATAAAAATTTCTTAAGGTAAGAACGTAAAGTGAACAAAATGAAATTAATGAAAGTTTCAAAGCAAGTTAGACATGCAGTTTGCGCAAATGAGTTCGTTCTCTAAGGCGGCCTGATAAGCATCGGTGCCAGGGAATGTATAATGTGTTGCTATGTAATGATTCACTAGTCTAGAAAAGCAAGGAGCTTTAATTAGAATTCCTAAATGCCATTAAATATCATTGCTACTGTGAACGTGCCAAAAGTTGTAGGAAAAGCGTATATGGAATAAAAAAATAACGTTATAAATTTAAAAGTGTTTCTTGAATATTGGAATCCTCTGGTTGTGGAAGCTCATTAATTCACCTAAGTTCCTCAGTATTACTATAGATGGTAAAACGTCTCAAAGCTGCAATTAAGTTTGATTGCTGTATTTTTTCGTTGTACAATAGGCGTTTGAGTTCGATTACCGGCTCATCCGAGTGGTGCAGTGTAGAAGGTTGCAAGGTTGCTTGGAAACATAACCTGTTATGTAATATCGCAAATTATATGTAGGTATCCAAAAAAATAAGGATAGTTAGGAAGTTTAACTCCTCGACTATTGGTACCAGAATCGTTTCCCCTGATTCAGAGGAGAATGGAAGGAAGTCTACAATACGTCTTGACGCGTGACTGTGGAACCCTTTATTAATCGTATAGTCGTTTGTTAACATTTTGTTAATCTGTATAAACGATCCAAGAATAGAAGAAGCATCACAAAGGATAAGAAAGTTTGGTTCTCGGAAAGTTAGCGAGGTGTAGTTGCGCAAATGAGCATATTCCGCAATGAGGCATCATTAGCGGTGTTAGAGACTACAACTTCGGAATCCTTGAGTTCTTACTAAAACAAAACATAAAGAAAAGCTGCTTCCTTTGAACTGAACATTTCTTAAAATAGATTATAAACTTATAAAACTTGAATCATAAGAATTAAATTAGAAAGAGAATAAATGAAATGAAATTAAATACCAATTAAACATTTCTAAAAATTTCGCAGCTGTTGTAATGTAAAGTTTCTAAACAAAATAAATCGTTGTATGTGATTATGTAATTTTTAAAACAAGTTCAAATAAACGTTAAATAGCGACTAGGCATGTAGCTATTTGGTATTTATGTGTACTATGATGTGGTTGGAAACTAGTTAATAGTTGTTAACTGACCGGCGAATAGCCGACTTCGAGTTAGTTACAAATTCTTGTGGCGCAGTTGTCTACATATGTATAACGTAAGGTACTTATATCGCCATTATATCGACGTACATATAATTTCATATCTATTAATGTACCGAGAGAACTTAATTACGTTTAGTATATACACAAACTACTAGTTATTTTTAAATTCTTTTTAAGGTATAGTAAACCAAGTAAAAACCTTTAAATATAGTGTTAAAAATTTTATAACATAATAATGTCACGTTATTTAATTAAGTGACATATTTAAGACAAAACAATGCAAAAACATTCCTTTATACAATTATCTTTAATGACATAAATACATGTTTACAGGTATAACTTAGTCGAAATAAAATAGTCCAGCGATCCTTTTGTTTTACATAGTCTGCTCTTTGGTAAAACGATTGTTGTAGCTTTGAAAGGTCTACGGAGCCTCATTTACAAGGGTCTACATTCAATATTAAAGGTCAGTTCGCAAGAATTGGAACCGTTGTATTTCAGCTATGTAGGGTTCAGAGACCTACACAAATGTTAACTAAGTTAACTTTTTTAAAACCTTAAATAAGTTAACTTATAACTTACTTAACTTAAAAAATATAACATAAATATATCCGGCAATATAATAACAACATACACTGGCAATGAACCCTAAAATTGGAATAGAAATGTCACTTATATTTTATACGACGCAGATTACGAAACGAATTCTTATTATGTAGTTATGCACATAACAATGTTTGTAAATAAATAAAAAATAACAAAATCGTAACAAATACTGAAATTATTTTTAGAAATCTATAATAATGATTTCTTTTGTTGCTTAACAATAAATATACATATTATGGTATACAGATTATGCATTCTTACCGTCGAGAGTTGCAGTGATATCTGCCCGAGGTTCGGGCCCGTCACTACTTCTGCCTGGAGACGTAGCATCTGGAAGAGGCACCTCTTCCTCAGAACTGTCTGCAGGGTCTAAGACGTTTCGTTCGCTAGTATTGCTGTTACCCCCAATTTCAGCGTAAGTACCACTATCGCTTCCATTTTGCGTGGACCATTTCATCGGAGAGTCTAGCTTGCCGTTCGCCTGGTTTTCTTTATTGTCGTCATCTGCTGAGTAAGGATATTAATCAATTACCGAAACAACCTTTAGAAAAAGCGATTCATCGAATCGATAATGAGTTCATTAAATAAAGGTACCAACCTATGAAAGGATTATCTTTTCCATTCCTAATGGACAGGCGCGGCCTATTCAGTGTCCCCTCTTTGTCCCCGTTTAGTGAACCGTTGCGCGGTTTGTCGAGAGTACTAATGAGGAGCCTTCGTTCCGGAGGAATGGGTCGCGGGTCCAGGTCTGGCATCTCCAGCGCGGAAGTGGCCGGCGTGATGAGAGGGTCAGCAGGCTCCGGCTCGGAATCCACTTCTACTCGAGCCCCCACTGACACCTGCTCGTCCACCATTTTACGTAGTTTCGCCTGGTTGGGAAAAATGATCAAAAATGAATCTATAAATTAGAACGAAATTATATACAAACTAAACAATTTTTGCAGAAATTATTTTAAAACAGCATTACTTGGTCAATTAAACTTAAAACAGACAAAGGAACAAAGAATTAAATTCTCGATTCCCCATTAAAATTAAAATAAATGCGGCTCAATAAAGTTCATTTCCTATAACCTTTTACGTTAACTGCTATGTACCTACTGGGCGAGCGGCGTCGCTTTATCTGCGTCTATTAATCTAAGCTATACCGTCTATTCGGTTAATATACCTGCCATCGTTTGACTTAATAGTCGTTTAGACACAAGCAGGTGGGAACGGTGACGAGGGCTACCGAATGTTTGCCTTTTATCTATACCTATACTTATTTACATTTACGTATAAGATAATCTTGTGTAGGTGATATATGTACATCTATACGAGAGGGCGGATAAAGTGTAGTATTGAGTGGTATTTAACACACAATCGTGTATTTGATAATGAATTATGTAGATGAAATAATAAGCGCTACTATATATTATATGTAGCGCTGAGGCCTAAGATAGTTTCATGTTAACTCATATAATACGATACTGCGATATTTCAAAATTTATACTACAGCAGATTTAAAATAATATGTTGACAAAACCATGCTTCTTATAAGTAAAATAACTGTCTTTAAAGATCTAGTTCTTATTTAAGTATGGTTAAAGAAAATGTGCTACTACGTTTAAAATAGTTAAAATGGCATTTAGTGTCTATGTACATAGCGTATAATAAAAGAAAGTACATAAAGAGCGGATAACAATTAAGTCAACGTGAAGATTGGGATTTATTCCACCAAGGAATATAAAGATAAATTCTTGTTTATCGCCTGTCGTGTGCCAATTCTTTACAGTAGGTATCAGTCAGATGTATAAACCATAATTAGGTATATCAAAAATTATCGCTTCACAATAAGCCTAGACACTTCAAGCGAGAGTGAACCAACCTGACGTTTTATGGCTACATTTTGAGGTTACTGGTTGAAACTTTCTAATTGATGATTACTCTTTGATTAGCCTTCAATTTTAAAGTCTAATATGCAATTACTGACGGAAATTGAGCGTTGACTTTGAAGAGTGAAAATTGCGTGTGTTTATGTGTGTACCCTCTCGTCAGGATGCTGTCAAGTGGTGCCTCGCACAGTAATTTTCTAACAATGGAAGCAGTCAAACAACGATAACTTTTAATCATGCATACGCGCCCCACCGAGACTAGTTATTACTCTTCTCTTCGTGAACTGTCTTTTAATAGAATAATACATATATACGTTTTAAAAGTATTATATTTTTCGTTTCGAGTACAACCTCATCGTAATCATTACGTTATTTTATCCATATAATTCTCAAACATGTCATCTGAGTTTCATTTTAATTTAGATTTCCATAATATTAATATCAACATTTCTATAAAAAATAAAATAGTATGTTAGTAACTGAATAATAACATAGTAATGGGATTTATGACCCTTACGGGAGTTACAAAAATATGCTGATGAGATAAAAAATACAATACGTACATATAAAATGTAATAAGTTACAAAATGCGAATAAATTAGAATTGAGCATAAAATGGAAATAAACAACACGGAGAGTTCAACGAATATTGGAATGGCTTATGTATTTACACCGAGCGCTTGATGCTACCCACGCTTTGCTTTCAAAGTTCCCTTGATTCCAATCAAGATAGGTAAACTGCTCGAAGATATTTTTGTTGTTTAAAAGAAGTAGCTTTTTGTTAGTATCTTCTTTTAGTCGTAAATAAGTTACATAAGAAAAGTTTATAAGTGAGTGTACGGTGTAGAGTTATGTAGAAAGGAATGTAGAAGTTTCAAAAGGGAATTAATAGAAAAATAAGTTTTAAAAGATTTTACCTGGGCGTCACCTAGTATCCGGCGCACTAGCGCCATCGGGCGGCCGTGGCAGGCGCTACCATGCTATCCACCCGCTTCCCGCCTCATGGCGCCCCCTCCGTCCCCCAGCACTACAACAAATCCCAAAACTATATGAAACAATTCGACTTCCTATCAACCTCCCTCCGGGATTCCGTTTTATCTCGTACGAATCTGTAACAAAGAAACATTTGACATTAATTTCACTCACGTACGTAAGTAACGTTATCGCATGATAAAACGGAATCAACGTTTTAGTTGTCATTATCTACTGTAATTGGTCTCAGTAACGGCGTCAGTGTTGTTCGTGGGTCCTTATTGCAAAAATATGTCGATAAAAATAATTTTGGTTTGGCCAAACCTCATAAACATTTTTGGCTTCATACAAAAATTTTATCTTAAAACCTTATAATATAACAGACCCAAGTTGAATATACTTATCTAACATTAATCAATTTCCAAAAAATTCGAAGACGAACAACCAGATAAGTCCCTAAGCATGCAGCAACACGTTTGTCAGTTGTTTCTAAAATATTTCCAAGGCTTGCGACGACATTTAAGGAATGTCTCTAACACCAAAATAACGATGCGTAAAATTAACAGAAAATGTAACGCCGCTTTATGTTGACCAACATTAGCTAAGCTATTGCTTCAAGTAGGTTCAATTCAGTAAAAAGTAGATAGATGAGAGTCCTTTACGCAGTCGGAATTTTAATCAATTTTGTGGCCAATAAGTAAAGCGGTCGGAGCCACGACCGGCTTTCAGAAATTACAGCCTGAAACTGTTTGCTTGGAATATGTTCCTGACTAATGCTTTTGAATTAAAAATTTTGTTACGATAATTTACCGATTACATTACTGGGCACGTTTTTATATTTAGACTAATAAAATTATACATTTAGCTGTTTAAAATACGAATATGTCTCAAGGAGAAAGATCATTCATCTAAATCAGCTTCGTTAGAAAATTGAGATCGGGTACAGTACTTTTTCTTCTATATTAAAGGTCTTACTCATTATATTCTTGGTTTCCTGGAAATCATTTTAAACGTTAGATACTTGTATTAGAAATGTTGGATCGTATGAAACTGTATAACAGTGAATGATTTTATGTAATTTCGCTGCTTTCTGCCTACCCCGCAAGGGACCTGGCGTGACGATATGTATGTATGTATGTATTATTCAATAAATACAAGAATGTAATATTTATTGCACATCTAAGCAATTCCAGCGCTTGATTAGTGAAGAAAAGTTTCGATTTATTTCTGCCAAGCGTTGATAAAAAGTTTTAAGAGTCGTGACCTCATAACGAAGAGTCAAGAGCCATCTTTAGCAGAAGATTCGCCCGAGGCCATCCGAATGACGGACTTCAAGAGTGTTTTGATTAGGCTCTAAGTAATATTAACACGTACTTATGTGCTTTGGCTAAAAAAATGGAATGAAATGAGATAAATTATGTAATGTTTTAAAATTAAAATTAAATTTAAAGCTAAAATATTCTCGTTTTTTTCTCGTACCTACCCGCTTTTAGCGTACGAATGTATGCTATATATTTTGTAGTAGATACTTACGTACCAATGCCAATGAATTTAAAAAATTACATATTTATTTTAAATATCTAAAGACTTTATTAGTTACTTAAATGTAATTGAAATCTGTGCCAATGCAAATATATAATTATTAGGTGTAGCTTATTCCTTAGTGATCCAATTCATGCGTATAAAAACAATACAAACCATTTTAAATATACGGAGCAATAACGAGATATCCGAACGATTACAACGTAGCTATTGTGGCGTATTTTTAATGGCCTTTTTATAACCAATGAAAGCCTGACGGCATTGTTTCCGGGAATGTTGAATGAATACCCGCGGTATACCTACCTGTGCCATCAAAACAATATTACAGGCTATTTATATTCGGCGTAAAATGATACGTACGTATATATGTATAACATTGTAATTAATCGAAAATAACACAAAAAGGTGTATTTATAAAACACTCGTTTTCTGATAACTGTACCTACATACGTCATGAAGGTATTCGGGCCATTCTACGTAAAGTTATACGTTCCAGCATATACGAGTATATTTCGGTCTGGACAGTGAGTGACTGACTGACTGACTCAGAAATGAACGCAGAGCCGTAACCGTAGCTTGTTAAATAACTTTTTCTAAATAGCATTAAATCCATCCCACGAAACGTCCCAGCCTAATCTTTATAATGTGTTTCATAAAAAAGTAGTCAATTATGTTAATCTAAAAACCGAACTCCTTTTTTATCCACTGTATTTAATTTGAGCCCCTGTAACCATTACTGCGGTTAACTAATCTTCATTCCGCTGTCTATTTATATAATAACTGTTTACGGAAAACAGCCCAAAGATAATAACGAAAAATAAATTTCGGAAAAGGTACGTGGGTTTATAAATAAAGGCACAATCTACATTATACCTTCTTTTACTTAGATATGAAAAAGTTTAGCTAGAAGCGTGTAAATAAATCTATAAATATAAAAAACGGACGAGAACAATAAAATAGGTTCACAAAAAGACCGCTAGAAAACTTTATAGCCAGGTGCGGTCTAGATTTCCCAGTGAAAAAGATCCATAAACATGTCGGATAAGTACCTCATTGGAATATTTATATACCTACCTAAGATTAAAGTAATTTAATTTTTTACATACATTTTAAACGATAAATATACAAAAGCTCCTTCAAGCATTCTGATATCTGATACATGAGTTCTAAATACATACAAACTTAATAGGTAGACGTAAAAATTTTGATAAAATTTTTGGGTCTTTAACTGTCATTTCAGTAACAAAGAGTAAATTAGGAGAACAAATAAAATAATTTACAATTCAGCGCTATTTGCAGTTTTATATAAAACAATTCATACATAATAATTTTCTTCACATTTAAACCATGGTCGGTTTATTAATTACACGTTATATCTAATATTCTCTAACGTATCTCGTACGAAGCCAGCTACAAATGAAAGCCATCTGACTCGCAAGACGCACCAAACGAGGCATGAAGCACGGACAAGTTGACACTCAGATATGTTGTAAATGGACCACTGCATGGACTTGTACATATTTATGTACATACGTATATGTATAACTCCAGAGAGAATAATGCATAGAGTAATTATGCATAGAGTAGGGAGCTATAGTAAGAGAGAGAATTTGAGAGAGCTATACTTATCTTTGTCTAATCACACATAAAAAGAGACACAGATAGGTCGCCTCATTTTCTTTCTTTTTTTTTCATTTACAATTTTTAAGCTGGCTGCCCTGCTCTAGTATAATACCTCTGTGAAATAATCTGTAAGTAAACTGTGTTAGTTATATTAGTTTTATTTCTTGCGAAAGATTATGATTTAAGTAAAGTTATAATTTATTATTTAAATAGCCTAACACGGCAACGTTCAATACGCTAGAAAAAGGGAGCTTTCGTTTAGCGTTTAGCGACCTAGACATGTGCAAGGAAATAGCGTTTGAACTGACAGCCACATTCATGGAGAGAAAAGTAGCTGCCAAATGTCACCAGAGAGAAAATTTTCACTATTTATCGACGGAAACTCCACTAGGGCTTTTACTTTTTAGTAAGTGTTTTAATAGGCAAAGCATTTATATAATTCAGATATACCTCAATTTTTATTATGAGTTATTCCGTTATAAATATCACATAAGATGATTTTTATAGATTGCGATTGGAATAATTGGAAAGTAAAAACATGTTTAAAAAATCATCAATCGATACTTTATTTTTCAATAACTTAAGAGCAAAGAGCAATAATAAATGTAGAAGAAGAACGACAGGTTTAATAAGAATATAGAAATTTTGAGTCAGTGCTTTCTGGCTACCCCGTTAGGGATCCGGCGTGATGATATTATGACAATAGTACTATACACATACTATGTACTGTAATATTTTGAATCTTTGTTAAATTGGATTCTTCAAAGTTTATTTATATTCCGACGTATCGATCTTGAGGGATCATCACGCGCTTTGTATCCATCAGCGTAATTGCGCCGTTTCATTAAAACTCCGAGCACATCTAAGATTTGCATAAAAAGGTCTCGAGGCTCGCAAAGTAAGGCTCCTCTCCGTTACATCGAACTAATTTTTAAATGTTACCGACTTTTAAGCAGGCCTTCATTTGAAGTGCAAACTTCGAAATGCGGATAGCTCTGACAGTTTAACACAATACCAGTCGAGTACCTACTGCGGAAGTTGTTGATGTAAATTTTAGAGAAGTTTTACTCTGAAAACATTCTACACCTACCTATGGCAAATATTTTATTTACATTTTATTTCAACTGAACTGACTGTCTAAACTAACTGAACTAAACTGACAATTGCTTAAGAGACATTATTAAGAAATATATTTTTTCTCTAATTTAGGTATACTTTAAGTTCCTTTTATAGATATTACATGTACAAAATATACAGATTGATATCCTATCCGCAAGCTACTCCTAAACCAATAACATTCCATTGTATGCAGCTATAAAACATTACTCTGGTAGTTCTACTCTCAGCTTTTCAAGTAACTTCTGCTTGCACTAGCTACTCGTACAACTTACACAAGTTCAGTGAATCCTCGTTATTGCGGGCTTTGAATACATCATGCTTTAATTAAAACGAAGTCAGAATACATTTATGTATATCTCGTCTCATACACCAACAGCTCTTCACAAATTAGTATTATATTTATATGGTCAGGTCAAGATTGATTCCAATTTGCAAATTACATTGTAATGCATACTGTTGTGGAGATACAATTTGAATGTATTTAATCACTGCTTCACCTATATTTGCGTTTGCTATTTCATCGCTTAGAGACGTAACCGCATTTTCGCGAAGATTAAACGAACAAACGCTCTCACTAAACGTGTTTACAATAAAAGCACACAATACATTTGTTATATCGAACAAATGGATTCCATTGTGCTCTTTTCCAAGACAATAGGGGTTTGAAACGTTGCTTTACAAATATTATTTTCATTGTACATATTTTGAATCTTTTGAAGTCTTAGATAAAACAGAATACTTTGGTAATTATTAAAGAGATAAATAAAATGCAATTCTTGATAAAACATTAGTAAGATAAGTATGAATAGAGGACGGTTACGTAAGTAATGTTTAAGATAGGTATTAGAAATCATCTTTTATTGTGTTAACTTGCACTTCTGGCTGATAGTTGGCGTGAAAATAATTGGAACTTGCCGAAGATAACGTTCCTTATGTACTCGTTGGTCACGGTAGGGTTGCATTTGATACCTGATTTGTGTTATAATATCAATTTTCCCGGAGGCGTCGTCATGAAAACTATCTTTTGTCAGAGAAGAAAATCATAAAGATGATACAAAATAAACAACCTAACTTCGGATGTGGCACTATAATTAATTTTACCAAGTTCTAAGTATTAACAAGCTCTAAATTAGTTTTAACAAGTCCTAAATTAGTTAAAACAAGTTTTAACAAGTAATAGTTCACAGCGTAGGAATATAGTTTTATTTAATAGCAGCTAGACGTGAATAGAAGTAGAATATGTACATGGTAGAGTATCTGTTCATTCCCGAAAAGTGACACGACGCCGGCTGAAAAGAATTAGTTCTGAGAGCTAAAGGTTGGTCGAAGTAGCGCAGGCTTTAAACCCCTGTTCAGCTGCAGGTTGTAAAAGGCTGGTAGATGTTGTACGAAATAGAACAATAAAAACAGACACAATTTTCACATACAAAAAAACTTGTCATTACTAGTAGGTACTTTCGATCAACAAGTACGCTGCACTTGGAAATTCGATCAGTACTATTTATTTTTAACAGGTAATAATTACGTAGCTTTTCTTTTCCTCTTTGGTTAGTAAATAAATACAGTGGATTAGATAAAAATGCAAATTTATTTAGTGATTTAGTATCTACACCGAAAAAAATATATCCGTGTAAGTTACATGGTACATTTCGTATTTTTATTATTCTAGCTTTTAATTCCATAAATAATTTGCAACTAAAGCTGAACAAGAAGATGAAGTGTACACAGGTGATGAAAATGTTCTCGAAGCCAGGCTGTATTTACGACGTAACTTCAGTCGCAAACTATGACCTCCAATGTAATACCTGAAGGTAGGTACAACGACCTCATAAATATCTAAGGTTTATCTAAGCAGGTAATACCAGAATGCAGTAAGTCAAGCTTTAAGAACATAATTGTAGAGCTATTTGCTCTCTCTTGTATCCGAATTATCCGTGTACCTACGTATTACCTATGTTTCGTACGATAAAAAATAAATACGTTGACAATAGTTATTCGGAAGTTCTTAACTGTTTAGGCCTAATCAAATAGTAATAAATAGTTATTTTGTCATTTTCATACAGTACAAATAATTTCTAAATAAGTGTATAACGCTGATTTTCGGAAAATGTATTATATGTTAGTACATATATTACGTATTTAGACCATGACCGCTATCATAGCGACTATAAATGTGTCTAAAGGCATATTATCAAGTACAAAAAGAAAATCTAATATATCAGTAGCAGTGAACAAGTGGTAAAGCTGGATTAGCTTTATTGAAACTGGGACTATATTTCACAAAGTTTAGTCGTTATACTACATTGTGTTAAAAATTTAGTAACATATGTCGCAAAGAAAGACAGACACGAAAGGAAGTCTGCCCCGTAATTCTAATAATGTACAACAAATCTATATATATAAAACAAAGTCGGGTTTGTTACAACACTTATAACTCGAGATCTGCTTTACCAATTTTCATGGT
>DWGJ01002753.1:0-14919 GCA_018246895.1 Aspitha aspitha aspitha | reverse complement strand
AAAGAGCAACAGACAGACAGACAGACAGACAGACAGACAGACAGAGTTACAATCGCATTTATAATATTAGTAGGGATTTACTGTAGTATAATTTTAAATCAATGTTAATTCTTTTAGTACTCGTAAAATCATTCAACACTTCCTTATTTGAAAATTTTATAGCATATTGATTAGTTTACACGGTGTATGGGTGTAATATTCATATTCATCGGAATATTAAGCGCTTTAGGCGATCACGGCCGCTGACGAAGTTTTTTTTATAAACAAAATGTATTTTTTGTCCCGTGAAGAAAAAACAATACAACATTAATTTACTCGGTAAGGCGTCATTCATAGCTGCTTTCGATATTCTCAGAAAAACTTTAAGCTCAAACAAAACCATAGACATCCCAACACGTGGCTGTCAGCGTGCTGGAAGGTTTTCAAAACATAAGGTAATTTAGAACAAAGTAAAATGACTTCTCTAAGTGACCTTTTTGTGATAGTTTAAAGCCACTAGTGGGAAGGTAAGGAAAACTAAGCGTACAAAATGACTGTTGTCGACTGTTCATTTTTTTGTCTATAACTTTTAATGACGTCTGTGAAATGCACTTTATATTGTTCGATATTTATTTATGTGCCAACGTTATCTTGTTAAACAGATATACAAACATTTTGTCAAACGTTATACATCCAGTACCTACAATTTCTAGAGTAAACAAAAAATGTTATTGGAAATGTACTCCAGTCACGGTCGTGTGATCACGTTATGATAATTTTGGAATCACGACACATAAAGAGATCAATTTGAATGTTACAAAAAAATCTATTTTTCCTCTTAAATTGGATGTTGTTTGCACATAGGTATGATGGAATGTAATTTTTTTAGATTATTCAATATGTATACTTTCGTATAGAAAGTTTCAATGCAAGATTATTTTTATTAACAACCGCGACGTAGATGGCTGCCCAGATGAAAGGTTACTCCACTTCATAGCTATATGTTAGGTTACTTCTGTATTGACGTAACAAGAGACGGATGATTGGTCGAGCATGCATTAACGGGAGTCACACTCCGGGACCTTCGGTAATGCGATATTCCAAAACTCGGTAATAGAATATGGCGGTTCTCCTTACAGCCCGTATCAATATAACCTGTAGCGCTTTCATCATTTCAATGTTCTCAATATAGGTCGTCCTGCTCGAACACGATATCGTTATAAACGTACTAAATATTGAATGATTTGCTCCGCTCATTCGATTTGTCATTTGAAATTACATTACCTAAAACCTTCGTAAATAAATGGTACTTATATCTGTTTGGAAAATATTTTATTCAAATTTGACTGATACTTCCAGAGGAGTTCTAAACAAACGTACAATTTTTTTCACATTTGTAATATTTTTGCAGATATCGCATGCACTACAAAATTTAATATTCCAATGTTTTATACAAGAACACAAAAATATCCTCATTTCTATTAAGATGCACGTAGTTTGCAAACAACTCATGGGCGTAAAGCTTGCACGTATGTAATATTAAAATACGGTATTCACTACTGGCTATTACGTCGGTATAAAATCTATTTTATATGTATTGCTTAAACAATTACAGAACAATAACAACATTCATTGTTTATTGCCAGTCGTATAAATAAAATTGCATAGTTTATTGCTAAAGACGTTGGACTGTATTCATCTATTTGTATTTCAAGTGGTGATTTTACGAGCGATTTTAATACTAAATCATAATATCTCACCAGTCATATTTCACAAGACCTGACGAGACGAAACCTCGACTATATTACGATGGTCTATTTATATAAATTTATAGCTTCAGAATATTATGTTCAAAATCAGTAACATATTATGTAATCGGCAATTATTATCTCTTAAATTATTATTCCAATTATTATCTCTTCGGATTGTGACTAACGTAAAATTACGAGTAGGTATGTTTTCAGTTTCTGCATAATATTTTCAACTTAAAGTTTCGCGTCTGAAATGTAACGGACACGTGGTTTTCGTGCAAGACGCCTTTGAATCCTTTAAGACGCAGTTCCTCACGTGCGAAATGTTTTGCTTGTCCCCGGTTCAAGTTGAGAACACTTCGCTCAAGTCGCGGCGCACGCTCGCCTCGCACTGTTCCCGCTGCTCGTCGAGTGCTCGTTCAACGTGTCTCCACGGGAGATGGCGCTCCAGTAGCGAGCATTCTGGCCACTCGACTGTTTCCTTTTCGCTACTCATGCCAACGTACGTAGGATGCGTTCCACATTTCGTCGCGGATTCGTACTGCCGTCTTTAGCGAATCGGACAAGTTTTTGAATAGGATTGGCTACGATACTATTCAAAAACTTGCCGTTTACACGTACCAAGCCTAACTCTGCGTATGAAAAATGAAAAAAAAACAGTATAAAAGTAAAAGAATATTGCATCAGTTTTATTCTACGGTTTTGTCTTGTGATTCGTGTCTATTTTTAGATATCTCCAGCAGTTGTAAAAATATCTGATAATATATCACATAAAGTTGCTGTATTTTGATTACAGCCATTAGACGGGAGTTTAAAATTTAATACCGACGTGGTGATTCACAAAGATGAATCTGCAGTTGCAAAATAATAAGGCGGGGAAGGGTTTAATTCCACTGTAGGTCTGTAGGTACCTACTTGTAAGTCACTGCACGCTCTCTATTTAAGCGCATGTGGACGGAATACCTACTATATCATTCATCACTCAATCCAACATCAAAGGACAGCAATTGCGTTCGGAATGAACACCTGTCCAATAAATCACGAGTGCACTGTGTAGAAGCTCTCGAATTTTACTCGCATACAAATTGGACCTCTTAAGAGCTGTATAAATATACAAAGTTACCTACATTTGGAACGCTCAAGTGTTACGTTTAGTGAACGGTGCCGTTGATGATGTTCTACTTTGACTAAACATCGACAATGTTGACAAGTGAAGTGTTTTTATTGCTTATTTGTCATTGATATGCTAATTGAGGTAGGTTGTAAATCCAGAAACCGCGCACTGTTGTACTTTAATCATATCCTAGGAAATCGAACCTCTGGATGGAACAATCAAATTAATGAGTACCCATCAAGCTAACCGACGTAATTCAAGTCATCTCCTGTAATAACTATAATAATCATATAATTGATCAATTGCTAAGTAAAGAGCAATAATACGAATCAAGTTAGTTTGTTACTCTATACATTCAGGTACCTATAATCTAAATTATAACGAAATGTACAAAGATTGGTTATCGTGTTTTTCCTGTTTCAAATTGTTAAAGGAACAGTATCGGTATTTATATAATAGTAGTGAGATGAATCACAATGCTCATTATGTAACCGTGTGTAGGTATTTCGCTGTACATAATTGTTAATGTATTTTTCCACTCGACATACCATATTGAAGTAAGTACAGATAATATTCTTTATTGAAATAAACTCAATTGCTGTTTTTCATTCCCGTCAGTAATGTAACGAAAAGCTCGAGATTTAACATTAGCTAAAGTGACTGTTGCCAAACAATACGTGAGCACAATGTTCCTAATTCGTGACTAGAAACGACTACAAGGGCGCACACACACATTATGCATTCAGAACACGATCGCCGCAAACTACACACGTCTCGATATTAATTTGCTTTGGAAACAATTACGCTATTTACATGAAACTTTTCCGAGTGTTATTGTGATATTAAATATTACTGCTTTTTCTAGTAATGTTTCTATTTTGTGATGTTTTTTTTTGTATTCTTTTATTTTACGATAGTATATGTAGAAATCGTTTAAAATTAGTTTGAAGTTAGTAAACTTTTTATAAAATTCTCGTTTCTCTCGTAAAGAAACAGAGTAGGTTTGGTCAACGTTTCGATGTGTTCTATTCATCCATTTGTCATCAATTTTCCGCCCGGCTCTGGTCATAGAACTTACGCACCGTTATCGTTTAAAGCGCCCTGTACGCACTCGCAGATGAATAGAGAATGTAGCGTACATTCGTGTCCGAGCACTTAGTCAATTTGTGCGGTACGTAGAGAAGGGCGCGGGTATAAAAAGCACTTTCTACGCTGAATTTGTAAAGCGCTGTTTTGCTGGTTTTTTTTACTTTCAGTTCCGTCTAGTGGCGATTCTAGATGGTTTTAGTTGGTTTGCGGCGTGTCGGCGTGTCGGTCGGCGGTTCCCGAGAGTGTTATTGCTCAGCGGCGCAGCGGGTAACGGCAGAGCTTAGTGCTCGGTTCACAATTAGTGCCTTGTCCCGTTACCGACGCATTGTCCGCTTCAATACTCCGCTAGTTATATTCCTTTGTGTACTCTCAATAGTTCGTTCTCGGACTGTTTGTTTTATTGCATCACATCACTATTGTACGTATAATATGGTTACTCAATTCAGAAGTAATTACGTTAATCATTTTACGCAACCGATTATATCTTCGGCGAAGATAAACAATGTATCGGAATTTAGTCAGTTTAATTATGTAATCAGTCTTCCTTCTCCTGTTACGGTTTTTACGGGGAATACGTAAATGGTTGTAATTCTTATTATTCAGACACACATCCTGTCCGGTTTCTCGATATGTTTTTGCCGATGCTTAAAAGGCTTCAGTTCAGCCTGACACCCTTTGTTCTGTTTATAGAAATCATGCTTGATTCATCATATTTCTTAATATTGTACAATTTTTTTTTGTTTTATTATCACGAACTTTTTAATTTAGCCGACTAGTGTGGGAAATTCGCAACATAATTGGTATTTCAAATAGATAAATTAATGTGCTGCTAATGTCGCAGAGTGATGGGTGAAAGCTACGCTGATGTCGACATTTAGTGATTTCAGATTAATGAATGCTGTCTATTATTTGACTAAAATAAATCTTATGTCTTTATTGTATACATAAGTACATATTACATGGCAAAAATAGAAAGAGAGATGTATTAAAAAATTCAATTCTAAATAAACAGTCTTCTCGACAAACGGCTTAGGAAACAATTCTTAGAATGTAATTATAAAACTCGTCGTCTGTAAACAACGCTGCCGTGAAGATTACGTTTTATTTATAGACTAACAGAAAGTATAAATAAATTCACCGCTGTCTAGATAAGTTTGTTAATCAGCGAGTTTGTTGGTCTGCGTCGAAATGGATTAAGCGCCAGACTCATTCTCGCTCGTCTCGGCTACGGTACAGCAACACGCCATCAATTTGTCATTAGGGGGTTCATTCATTAACCGTGATAATAGATACGAATCAGTACAACGCACAACCGTTAACGAACGGTCCGACCTCGAAAAGGGAAGCTACGGCTCCGGATGTGTAACACCATGAATTGCAACGGCTTCCGCACTTTTTGTTTACATTTTCATTCGTGTTCGCTACATTTAATCGTAAAAGACCAGACAAATTAATTAACCCCAACTTTAATAGAACCGAAGTAGAGAACGCAGTATCGACCTTGCGGAAAATAGGAATGCCCGGCGGCGACGCTCAAAAGACCCGAGATAAATATAGAGTCGTATAGATGAGAGAGAAAGAAGAAAGGAACGGAAATCCGAAGGACAATTGCTATCGCCGGGCGAGTCCTTCGGGGTTACCTTGCACGGAAACACGACCTTCGATTCTATTGCGCAGTGGATTTGATCGACTAAAGTATAATAACTAGAAGCTGCCGTATATAAAATATCGTATTTTACCTTTATCGCCGGGCTTTCATCTTGTGTTATGTAAGACAGAACTGAGGGCAAATATTTTAAGTAACTGCATATTGAGTCAGAATAAATTACGACCTTATTTCTATTTCTCTATGTATTTAGATTGGACGGACGTGCCAGTATTCAAGGCAGTGTTATTTATAACAACCTCTTGCGTGCTTCTGCGTTTTTTGCTCTCGCTAAGAGTCATCTACATTCAATCGATCTCTACTATTGTCACGATATATATCAATCTTGTAGCCGTCTTCGTCAATACCATTTCAAGGGAACTCACGGAAAAGCTACAGAACTAGGTGCACTGAATACCTTGTACCAGACACCAGTCTGCTCATGCACGTATATGGACGGGACCAATCTTCTTTCACATTTACGGCATACTCTTAACCAAATATCGCGTAGACATCGGCGTTCGATGATGGCTCTCACTTGATTAGAATCTGTACTATATTGGATTCGGCGTACATCTAAACGTATCACTGAGGAAATTGGATTATTTTTGGAGCGGATATTAAATTATAGCCGGTGAACGATTGACGACACGCTGCGGGTTCTTTTGTGGTCAGAAATTACGACCTTATTACTTTAAACGGCCTTTCTAATGGCTGAAGAATGTCAATTTGTTCACACGCCGACCTGCCAATGGGCTATTACGTTTTCATTTTATCAATATTGTTATCAATTAATATCATACAGGTCTAATTAATCTATGTATAACATTAGTGTCAAATTGTAATAGCAATATCCAAAAGGAAAGACTTTAAGGACATTAAAATCGCATGTATGTCCTCATTAGGAAGCGCTGTATGAAAAGAGACCTCGTTTTGTATGGTAATAGCATTATAATGACAGTAATGAACGTCACGTAGCATTTTCATTGCGCTTGTAAACACGTGCTATTGTGCGCATAGTTCATGGGACACCGGCCTAATGCAGGCGACATTGCCGATTATAGAACACTCAGCATAATATCTGGCCTGGAGCGTTTGAGCACGGTGTAGAGAACAATACGGATACAGTGTTTGTAAATTTGTTGACTGCAAACGAAGATTAAAGGCTGTTTATTTAATGTTTGTCAGAGAATATGATTTTGCTAAATCATTAATGTTTATTGGCGAAATTATTAATTTTTAAACAGACGTAATGACTGATAGAACCGAATCTTTCCCAATCCATGTTCCGTTTTTTTTGTACCATTTTTCTTTTTTTATCTTGTTACATTCCGCTTCCCCGTGAGTTAACATAGCAAACAAAGAGTAATTATAATGAAGCTCGGTCGATTCTCGTCCGTTACCTGTCGTGTACCATTGATTCATGAACATGAAAACAATTGTATTAATGTCTGCGAATCGCTCAATTAACGCAAAAACAAGTTGTGAACAAACGTGTCTGTCAACCACTTCTAGTTTGCTTCGGCGAATCTATGTATATCAAATTAACAAGACATACGCATAAATTAAATTTATACATATAACAATTATAAGGAATATTTTAGTTACCATTAGATTTAATGGATTGAGTAGCAGGTATCGATCCTCACATTGTTTTATGGTGTTGAGTGTGCGGTTATATGGTTAGAATAGGTTTATGAAGTTGAATTCTTCATAATTCCCTTCTTTCTCATACTGAAAAATAAATTGAGGCCGTAATAAATTACTTACTTTCGAATAGTTTTATTTGATAATGTTATATTGCGTTTTAACATATTTTTTAATAAACTGTTGAAATGCGCTAGTACCTAATCTTTAAAAATATTGTAAGATATAAAGAATATTAAAGTGTGATTTATAATAGAACGCAGCAAGAAGTGTCTGAGAGTATTCGTTTCATTTGTCGCAGTGACCGCGATAACCGCTTGTTGGTTCAATGCGACTAATTAATTTTACCGAGCTTCGTTGTAATGCAGACCGGACAGCTTAATAACACTCCGCCTTGAACACATTAGTTAACAAGATAACTGATGAAAAGTGATCCATATAATCCTTTGCTCTTCTATTCTTGATGCACTTCATATGTCTATTAATATAAAAAAGTTTAAAGTGTTTTTTTTTTAAACCCGCTAATCTATGAAACTACCAGTCGGATTTATAAATTTCCACTGGGATTTGATAGCCCAAATTTTGACGAAGATTATATAACCTCAGACTATATGACCTCATCTTACCATCTCTAGCACGATCAAAAAATAAGCCAAAACCAAAGTCGAAGTAATAGTGCGTTTTTTAGTTATTAACAGACTGCAAATTAATTTTATACGGTTCATAAAAACTTGGGCAGTACATGGACAGTACCTTAGCAAACCTCAACAATCGATTGTTCTGTCGGCCGTGAACCCGGAGCAGCTCTCACGTCGAGCGTGTTTCACGGAAATCACTCCGCAAGAGCAAAATATTATCACGTTTCCTTTTCTTCGCCAGCAAATTCTCGAAATATAGGAAGCCCGTTTTTTTGTTATAATCTGAAGCCGCAATTGATCCAGTCTAATTGCTAGATTTGATTGAATATGTACGCCATCACCATAGGTGAGCAAGTTACCGGTATTCATTTAATAGAAAATCACTGCTATGATAGAACAAAGTTTGTATATCTTATGTCAGTCTGGCGCCTGAGGAAAGTTGCCAACTATGAGAATAACATCGCGTTTCACGTTGCATCAGAACTTTAAACGCTTCTCGCAGATAAACTATCCGGCTTAGGTTACAAAATGAACTAGTTCGCTAGATTTTCTATGCGAACCTTATATGACAGAATTTCTCTTTTTCATCATCTTCCACGTATTCATATTCAGTGAAAATTTCCGATAAGTTATTCGCAAAGGTATAACTTAAACGAGCAAGGACAATTTTTTACTTAAACATTTGCAACCCAAGCTATTAACACTTATTATAACACTTGTAGTGTAAGTATACCTGATGTAACCGAAAAGTATCCGGCAGTGCAAGGGGATGCTAATAAAAGCGTATAGCATACACAATTTTCAATAGTAAACTAGATCAGCAATATTTCGCAAATCCGGAAACATCGACAATAACAAGAATGTTGCGCCTCGAAAGTAAAAGAGCAGCTGCATCTTTTCCCCCTCGCTCTAATCATTGTTCGGCCAAGGGTCGTCCAATATAGGGAGCAATGGCCGGGCCACTAAAAAAAAACAGTATAATAAAGGACCGCATCCAGGTACCCACGCACAGTCTTTTGTCAGAGAAAGCCGTCGTTCGAGTCATTGGTTTGAGCTATGATTCTCATTTCCTGAGACGAATCTCTATTAGAAGTGTCATCAAGGCGAATATTTAATATTGTTTAATGACATTGATAATGACGATAATCGTCAACTTTGACTTTGAGTATTACTATGTTAATTGATATTATATCCTTCTGTACGCAGTGTCGCAGCTTAGCGAAGGTAATATAAAGGACAAAGTAATGAATATCATTATTTATTCACATATCAAAGATAAGCAAGTGCTTTGGATCCATTCAACGTGTCACATTGAATATGTATAGACTATGCACACTCAATAATACGCAATAAACACAATGAGCTTTTCAGTTTGTGTGAGAGTCCAGCTCTTGTCTTCTTTAATTGAATTTATTGATTTACATACGATTGTTCACATCTACTTACAAGGTTATGTTACAATCGATGTCACGTTCATTTCTGAGAAAACACCGTACTAACTTTAAAATCAGCACGTTTGCCTTTTTATATCTAGTAATTGGCTGCTTTAATAAAGAAATCTATTCTATTAAAGAAATCGTATTTAAACCTAAAATTATGTAAAATTGCCTCAACATTCAATAGTCAACTAATTATAAGTTAGAAGCAACCCAGGTACTCTATCATTCTTATAATAATGTGACCACTGTGGCACGTAAACATATCAAATGAGACTGATAAATCTACGTCGTCATATTGACAAATTTACGTTTAGTGACTAATGAGTTGTCAGTGTCTGATTTAAAAAAAATGTGTAGTTAAAATTATTTCTAATCAGTATCATTGTATTAAGAGACACAGGTAGTTTATAACTGATAACTATACACTGTAAGAAGGTTCTTTCTGTACAGTTACTCTTGAATGGCACACGCTCGTCATTCTACGGAGCCTCCCCTATTGTCTGACTGTTATAGGAAGTGCATTAAGCTATTAGCAAACAGTTAGCGCACCCTGCTAGAGTGCGCATAGCGTTGTAGGTAACGTTATAGAGGCTATCGGGCCTTTGATCTAGGTTTCGTGGTAGTCATGCCATAATATGTTCTTGGTCACAGAATGAATTTAGAAATACAATAGAGAAAGTTTTGACTTGCAGTTTATGTAAGCTTCTATGCTTCAAATCATTAATTGACTGTTATTAAATTAAAAGGAATCCTACTATTAATCCTAATATCGTCATTCTTATTATGTTTAAGATTTTCGTTATAAGTACGCCTGATACAGCTATTCCTACGCACATCTCACTTGCCACATCCCTGCAAGACCCTCGATTGTCCGGACTGTTGGCGCATTAAGTTATTAGCAAACAGTTTGTGAACCCTCCATTGAAACAGTGGCGTCGAAACTACGGATAAAAGACGCTCACACATCACCCAAAACCTTACACATGAGATGTTAATAGTCTCGATATTGAAGGTATAGTATTGGTAAGGAAGCATTTTATTTCATTTTCATTTCATAAAAATACAAATGAAATCAACATATTCTTTAGAACTTTTCTAATCTCTATAGTATGAGACAAAATTGTGTGTCACAAAATTTATTTTTCCTAATTGTAACTGAGGTATCTTTATTCATTCCCCTTCAAGGAACCTCCCGTCTTCAATGTCTTGTAGCCTGCACATTGACGGTACATTAAGCTATTAACCATTCATATGCGTTCCTGGTTCCTGGATGTTTATATCACATCAAATTCTTTCAATTTTCAACTAATATTTCATGCTGATGATTTCTATATTGCGCTTCATTTCGATGACTTCTCTATAAATAATATGTTTGGAAAACATCTAGTTTAGAATTCCTACACAAACTATGTATAAATATAGAAGTAGCATAAAAAAAATTGTTTAATATTCAAAGATAATTTTATCACCCTCAATAGGTATCAACTCAATGTAAGCTGGACTGCGCTCACATATGTCCGTGGATAGAAATAGACTCATTTACTAATTGAGAAGTCTTAAAGAGTCATTAATAAAGCTGCTAATAACTATGTTCTATATGTACTTTGTATCTACGGAAAACCTTAATAGCTAAAGAGTCATTATTATATTTCATGGCATAAAAACTCTTATTGTCCGAGATAATTCGTACTGGCAGTTATTTTCAAATACAGTTTTTGTCATTTTGTACTATATTTTGACCAGAGTATAAATCTTGTCCGCTATCTCGAGTTCTTTTCGCCAAGATCAGGGCCACGCGGTCACCGGCCGAGGCACGTTACTCGTTCATGGTTATTCCGCTTGCTGTCAACGGATGTTTTTTTATTTCTTGGCCTGTGTTGTCGCTACGAATGATATCATCTCTCAAGATTTATGTACATTATTTACAGAATACGTTAGTATAATTCTACTATGTTATTTACGGAATTTGAATCGTGACCTCCTAGTTGCATTTGCTTTTAGTATCTCTAAGTTTATTAGTTTGCAACTTGACTTAGGTATTGCAGTAAATGTAATTGATAGTAACAATAATTACTGAATTATTACATAGTATGCATGCTTGTTGGTAATTAAATGTTAACTGGTTTCTGAGAACGAAGAATTCAAAAGTGGAACTAGGTAAACAGCTTAGATGATGGAAAACGCGTGCGTTGTTGTAGAATACTGGTATTACGTTTGTACAGAATGTCGACGTTTCCGCTGGTCAATATTAAATGACTGCAGTGCACTTTATAGGGAATATTATTTAGCGGGTTCATTATGAAAAGTTCGAAAAGATTCGTATTATTTAAGTTAATTTCCGCAAGTGTATTTGTTGAAGCGCTGTTGCTACTTGTAGCAGCGAGGGCGGTATCGTCGCGCGGGTGCTATCGATCGCGTTCGCGCCGCCACGGCCGCGGCTTGCATACGAATACGAGAATAGTCCCCGGTTCAGCCCCTTATCAAACCACTTCCACCAAAGAGGACCCTCAGTCCCTCGTTAAGTGCCGTGACCTCGATCATTGTTATTGTTGACATTCAACTAGTACAATAAATTTCAGTTGTTTTATTACCTAATAACTTACCTAACCTAACCTTTTCCGCGTAATAAAACGCAAACTGCAATAACTGTAACGTTATGGCGCTTGGATGATCACAGTAATGGATAAGTTACAAAGAGCTTTCCCCAATTTAACCGGCCTGAGGGACGCGACCTCATTCTGTCAAAACTGCAAGTACAATATAAAACGTAGATGCCAAGTCTGTCTACGTTTATATCCAGAATTTGAGGTCAGGGACTCTTTTGGCGTAGGTACAACATAAATATGTCTCTTTTTCTGTATATACGTCCTCGTTACCTAACGAGAAATATTTCTCGCCACATTATGAGGCATACTTGATCAAAAAAATCTTCCTAGTAACACACTAATTACGCATTAGGGTGGTTTCTCCCTCAAATTGCCATAATTTTCCAAGCGACAACGCTCGTCCTTATTGTGTCGCGAAACGTCTCCCCGTTGCCTTCACCCGCTTTTAGTAGGCTATCTAAGCTATACGGTTTCGTCGGATTTTATTCATGTCAATTTTATGTAGGGTGCGTTTTGACGAAGTAAATTGAATGCGAAATATGTTTGTCTTGTGTTGTAGTAGTCTTGCCAGGTTTTTTTTGTCTCTTCACATTCTTCGCAACCACTTCTATGCCGAATAATACATTCGTTGGGTGAATGAACTCACGAAGTGTATTATTAGCATAGCGTAGACACAGAAGCAATTAATTACAAGCAATACCGGCTGATCGCAGGAACGGAAATGGGCAACTAGCAGCCGACGAACGAGGGGTGGTGCCATCTGATTAACCTTTTAACTGTTTATCACAAGTGCCGGTATATCTACGACTCAGATGTATTGCCTACTTTTAATCATACGCTTCCGCATCACTGAACACTAACTTCCAACTTGTTGCTTTCAATTGCTTTCTACTTAGGCGCATATATAATTAAATAGTAAATTCGTGTGTTTACGTAGTAGGCTCTAATTCGGAGTGAGCCGTTATAATGTAGTAGTATGCACGTAATTTGACTGGGGCACGAAACTTTAGCTGTTTGTATTGTATTTTATGAATGAACAAACCTCCTTAATACGCTGACGTGGGCCATATAAACTTGCAGATCGATATAACGACGCCAAGTGGTCGGTGACGCGACGCCGGGCCGCCGATGTGAGCGCAACAATCAGAGCTTTCGTTTACTTGCCCCTTAGCGTATTACATTAAGTGAAAAGATCATTTAACTTTTACTATAAATAGCACGTCTTATGTAGAACCGGACTGACACAGCCCTGTCGCTGGAATCACGCAAAAATTACCGGGAAACCGGCAATTTTATATTAATATTTTTATGAAATCTCTGCAACTTCATTATTTTTGTTATTAAAATAGATGTGAAACTGTTTTAAGGCACTTTATTTCAAGCTTAAATAACGAGTACCGGATATCACAGACGTAAAGTATTCTGCAAATAATTGCCTTACATGTAAAGTGATAAACTTCATTATAATAATCATCACTAAGACATGGGCGTGATTGATTGATTCGATGTTTTGTATTATATTGAATTATATTTTTTAACGTAACATTCTTTATCCGGAATATTACGTAATATGCCTACGTAACATTATCAAGTATTTTAATAACGAAATAGTTGGAATAGAGATTGCGTATATTTTTATTCTATAGTAATTATTATGACAAACTAATCACAATAGTAATCATTGTAATGTTTTTGTTTCCTGACACGAAAGATATTTATGAAAGTTGAAAAATGGTTACCTGCGAAATTCACACCGTCAATAGACGGTGTGCGTGAACTTAAGTGCTAATGTAAAACGCGAAATGATTATTATTATTTATCGGCGAGGGCACGAAGATCTCCGGCGCAGCTGCTGCTGACAATATTCAATCCAAACTTTTTTTATGTGCAGATGTTTTTGTGCCATCTCCGTCATGCTATTTGTCCAGCATGTAGGTACTCGAAAATTTTATTCAGATTTACAAATAAAATTGTGTAGTTTTGCTTGGTTTCTATCGTGTAATCCGATCCAATGCTTTTAGACGATTTATTTTGTGACATATTAGTATTGAATACGTTTGCCGAAATTCTGCCCTAATGTTTAAGGAAAATTTTAACATGAGTCTACTTCATATCATATACATAACTTAAGCTGTTATTTGCCAAAAGCCGTGTCCTGTTTTCTTGAGCGGTTCGTAGAAAGCACACCTTTGCTTGCACTCAAATATACTGAAAGCGGTGTCGACCGATAACTCCTCAGGTCGGACGGCTCAAAGGCGAGACGGTATCGAGTTGAGGATTCATTTGTCCATTGCATAAGTCTTGGCGGCGAAACAACGTGTATCGACCGAACCGGTTTACAAGAAACGTGTTAGGAGGTCCTTTCCTAAGTACATAAATATTATACGTATAAATCACATTTATAAATAAAAACATCACACAGCCCTTTAAGTCCTAAGGCAACATTCAAATACACATTAATCGTATAATGTTCCAAGGTAATTATATTTTTATATTATAAAATTTATTGTAATTAAAATTAACTGCAAATATTTTAGTTATGTCGTTTTTTAAAATATACCTAATAATCAAAATTATCTAGATAGAGAATACAAAAAAGTTGCGAAAATTTAAGACTTATTAGGTAATATTCTAGAATTATTCTTAAATCATACAAAAAAACTTCGAAATCATGATTTCATTTGTCTGTAATGAAATCCGTTTATTTTTCATCGACAATGAGTTAACTCTTACCTTTTGTTGATTCAAAAAGATTGAGATCTGCGTCAATAAGCGCGGGCAAAGAAGCCTCTTGGAAAATTCACAGAACTAGGTTTTCCGGGGTACGCACATACACATGTAATAACGTTGATAACAGAGCACCAGCGATTATGATATATATTTCCATAAACGTCAGAGTATTTTTTGTATTATTAGTTCGGTTATATTTAGAAGGGGAAGAGAGTGGAACGCACCGTCGCAGTGCAGAGGTTCCGGTGAACTGGCGCTAGCGGCCGGCGCGGCGGCTGGCA
>DWGJ01002752.1:0-14922 GCA_018246895.1 Aspitha aspitha aspitha | reverse complement strand
CACAAACGATCTATAATAGGTCGAAGTGCCTCGAGCCGCAGGGCTCAGCCTTCTTCCCAAATAAAAAAAAAAAAAAATGGGTCGTGTAAATATTTTTGGCACTTTTGCTCGACAACTTGCCGGCACGCCACCGCGTGCATGATTATGTAAATTTGTATACGCGACGCATTAGTCCTATTTCACACCGTGAAAAAAACACGTTGCATACATCTGCGAAATGTAGATAAAGTGCCTACGTACTTAAGTTTATGAGCTTAATTATGTGTGCATCAAATACAATAGTAGTTACTATATATAAGTGCATATACAGGTTGTTTAATTTGACTTTCAGTTATTAGGGGTATTACACACGTATTAATAAAAAAAATTGTACAAAAAATGCTAAAATTGACATTTAAATATTGTAAAATGTAGGCATGTTAAAAGATAATCGTTAAATAAAATAAAAGTTTATTTTCAAAAAGCATATACCATTGTTGTTTCTATTTCTTAGTTTAGTTTAGTTTTTTAGTTTATTTGTTACGATATTTCCAGGCTACCCTATTAATCGGTAGTGGTACGTTTTAGTCTTCGAGGCAAGTTCGTAATTTTCTGACGTTTCACGAGCGAGAGATAAATCAAAAAATAACCATACATTCGAGTATCATACATTCATAAGTCTCCAATACCTTACGGATGGATGTCAAACTCTGAATACACAGGGATATAGAGAGTAGGGCCTCTGATGCGATTTATTTGAGCCTAAGAACAACATACGAAATCGTAGACGTTTACATAAGCTTTATTGATAAAATAATAGGGAATTAAGCATTATAAATGGACCTATATTATGTATGGTAAATTTACATTTGTATGGACAGTGCCGTTTCCTTGCAGCCGAATATAATGACTGCGAGTATCGTCTCGCAAAGTGCTGGTCCGTCGCCGATGATGCACGTCGGCAAACAGAAACAGGAGAGGTTTGTTTAACTTCTTCACTATTAACATTGAAGATGTAAATGTCCTAGGCTAGTGGAAGATATTTCAACATTGAAATTTGTACGCCGTAAAAGGCAAAATATTGAGTGAACTAACAATTCTACAACAGCTTTAAACGTACCCATATTTGTGCAAAAGTCTTTGTCTTTGTCTCTGAACATTGCACATGCAGTCGACAAACATGTTTATAATGCTGTTTGGACTTTTGTTTATACAATGAAATGCTACTAATCTGAAAAAATTGAAATTACAGCCTATATTTCTGAGCGTTCCAAAGATCTCATTATTTGCTTTTATTACGCATCATTGTAAGTGTGCAGTGGTATCTCATCCATTCAAATATTGGCTTAGACAACATTGTCAAGGTCGAATCAGTATGACTCATCAGTATATTATTTTCAGTAAGCTTTATAGTACGCAGTTCGTAACCGTAGACCTTACTGAGCGCTAAATTAATAATACGCATATATTCATATAAATGGTAATAATGCTTTTACAGAAATGCCTTTTGCGGTAAACGAAAATGGTCGCATCGTGACAAGGGCGATGGTTGCGAGATGAGGGAGAGATCGTTCAGCGGCGGCTGTTCGTCCAAGTCGGCGTTCTTCAAGAACGAATTAAAAACAAAAAGATACGATACAGATAAAAAAAGAAAAGACTCGGTTCTGCAGCCCGGCAAGATAGTGTTGAAATCGCAGAACCCGGACGGTGACGGTCTGGCGTCGTTCACAAACACGCCGTCGCTACCGGGGAGCTCCAGTTTCAATTTTGTGTACAAGAACCCTTCGAAGAACGGTACACCCACGCTGTCGAAGATGACCGGCTACCGAATAGCGACGGACCTCCCGCCGTTCTTCAACCCGGCGGCCGGTTCGGGCAAAAACAGCCTCGACATAAAGTATCACAGGAAAATAAAGATACTGAACAAATCGCACCCGCCAACGTCCTTAAGAAATCCGCTTCAATTCGAGGACGCGAACAGCGGCATGGACTGCACTGGCAACGAGAGCAGCTCGCTGAGCAGCAGCGATTCCGACGGCGTCGTGACCAACGACAGCGACCGCGAGGGCGACGACGAGCTGACCGACTGGCCGGGGATCGAAGAGCTCAAGGTCTTCAACAAGAGCCTCACGTTCAAATCGTCCAAGTCCGTGAACAACAATTTCACGAAATCCGTCAGCAACATGCCGCCGCCGAAGCGGCTGAAGAAGGAGAAGCAGCTCGCGAAGGGCGGCTGGGCGAGCTGCAAGAACAGATTCAAGAAGAAAAGGGCCAAAGTCGACTCGGGGAACGACGACGACACAATGATGTCCGATTCCAAAACGGTGGTAGACGTCGACGACGAGGTGCCACTGAAGGGGCCCGAGAACATTCTGCCGCACGCCGCCTTCCCGAGCTTCAGCGACATCAAAAACGCCGGCGTATCCGCGCTGAACGCGGACGAGAGCTTCTTCCAGTCGTTCCAAGCGTTCCAAGAGCAATCGGCGAAGAACGAGGAGCCGTTCAATCGGACGCCGCGCACGAATTTCAGCCTACAGAAGACGTCGTCGAGCGATCTGAATCTGAGCGAGAAGTCGCCGCAGAGCGACCACTACTGCAGCGAGCATTCCATGGGCAACGTGGGCGTGGGCGTGGGCGTGACCGAGGTGAGGGAGATCAGGGCGGGGTGCAGGCGCATACGGGAAGAGAGGCCCGGCTTCCTCATCCTGAGCGCCGCCAACGAGCAGCTGTCGAAGTTCCTGCAGGACTCCTGCCAGACCGAGCTGAAGCTTCCCAGCTTCCAAGACCCGGAAGAGAAGGAGAAGCTGGAGTCGTTGGCCAAGCTCTACTCGTTGGAGATGCAAATGGAAATGGGACGGCCCACGTTAAGGAAAACTAGGTATGTTCACAGCAGTTCTCGACCGCGATTAACGTCTAATTGAAAATCTCTTTGACGTTCTGTTGCAATCTTTTCAATGAAAGCTTCCTTCAAGTTGTTATGTTTTTTTATTGGCATGCAGTCTTAATACTTTTCCAAACAATTTTTTATGGTACTTTGTAATGTCATTATTTCGTTGCTTTTTTATTTATACTTTACTAGCTACGCCCGCAGATTGGCCCCGTGGAATACTGTTTTTATTTGGCTATGAGATATAACACACTATTGTCTAAGTTACTCCGCATAACATCAGCTATCCGCCAGCGAAGGTCCCGTCAAAATCGGTCCAACCGTTTCGGAGATTAGCGTCAACGAACACACAGATAGACAGACGGACAAAAAATTTAAGAATTGGTCTCATCTTGTAAGTACCGTACATACTTTCATATGCATTTAGTAAAAACATGTTATTTTGAGATTGATCAATAGTTAAATTTTATTATATTACTTTAGATTAGTCAGTCTCAAAGTGCGCCATAATGTGGCCACATGTGCGTTGGAAGTTTTCAGGGGAGAAGTAGAGCGTTTTGCTAGAGAAAATGGGGGGGGGATAAGTTTCTACGCTACGCAACGACTGTACATATCTAAAATAAAGTTATTTTGGGAGGCGTCATAAAGCAATTGTTTCTCAAAGTGGACAGTAGACAACGAAGTTTGAGAACTGATGACTTATCATGAATATAAAAACAAGATCAGCGTTTCACAGAAACCAATCGTTTTGTAAACTTCTCTTGGTTAATAATGATGAATGATACATACATTTATGATTGTTTCCCAGCAACACGATGCAAGCGATACGCGTGGAGCAATCGTACCACAACCTGCCATCGGACCACAAGCGGCGGTGCTACGGCGACGATCCTGACACTAGCCTCAGCCCCAGTACCGACGGCCCAGACACGACACCGCTGGGGACGGACGGAACCGACGCGCGCCACGTATACGACAACTTCTCCTACTCGCTCGTGGATAAGTCGCTGTTGAGTCCGGGCGAATTGGACTGACAGGCGAATCAGACTGACAGGTGATGACAGGTGAGCGCCGGCTGGACGGAACCGACGCCGGCCACGTTTACGACAACTTCTCCTACTCGCTCGTGGATGTCGCTGTTGAGTCCGGGCGAATTGGACTGACAGGTGATGACAGGTGATGGTGATCCGGTTATGTGGCGGTGAGTGGTGACCAATCTTCTTCTTCTAGTGCCTCTCCAACTAGTGGAGGTTGGCAGTCAGTTCGCCACATTTTCTCCGGTCTTTGGCGAGGTAGAAATGTTCAGCGGCACTGGCGACTCCTGTCCACTCACGGATGTTACGCAGCCACGACTTCTTCCTACGCCCGACAGACCTTTTTCCTGCCACTTTGCCCATCATTATAAGTTGCAGGAGTGCGTATCTCTCGTGCCGGAGTACATGGCTCAGGTATGCATGGTGACCATTATCAATGGGAATTCGTGAAACCAGTTCGTATTTTATCACTGTATCAGTAACCTGCAAGGTTCCGTTATGTAACAATTTTGGAGGTCCGGTTTTATCACGTTTTCATGGCTTTTGTAAATTCAGATAATGCTTCTGTTTGAATAGAACTGAAGAATTTGGCTTCTAATTTCATACGGAATCACAGATTTGCCGAGCTTTTAAAAGGAAACCAAATGTTTAAGTAATTTCATTTAGGAATATATACTTTTTTTTCCGTCCGGATGTTTTTGTAAAGGAATTGAAAAGAGTTTAGTAGGAGAAGATGAGAAAATAGGCTTTAACACTTGTTATGAGCGCCTCTGAGTAATAATTAATGATTAATTTTGATATGTACCCACTGGAGTCTATACTTACTATGATAGGTTGATATACAAATCTTATACTAGCCATCGTAAATGTTGATATCATCGTAAGATAATTTATTACATTTTTGTTACTATTAATAAACATAATAGTATTTCCAAAATGAAATTATAACCGGGTACATATTGAATATTAATCAATACTTTGGGGCGCTACAAACGTGTGTAATCCTTTATGAAACGTTAACGAGAGCCATAATTTTTAAAATTGAGCTTTTTGTATGATATGATTGTATTGCAATATTCGTAGTTTATAAGCAACCAGTGAACAATGTGACGTAACATTTCATTATGAATATTTCAAAGCACTTTGTTGTTGCCTCATTTTCGTGGTGAAATGGTATACATATAACAGAATGTCCACTGGCTTTCTGACTATTAAGTTAAGACTATTTAAGTGTTGTATAGTATACTCTGTTGTTCTACTGTAAATACTGTATAAAATTTTGCTATCTAAAGATATTATACATAATGTATTTGGCCTATATATTGGATGTTGTTTCTATCTAGTTATTTATATGTATCCTAAGGAAAATTAGGCAGTGTTTAGCCTTATGCTATAATATTATTATCATTTACCATAGAATTCAAACTTGTGATGAGATGATCACTTTTTTTGTTATTGTTTGATAGGCGAGCATTTGGCCATAACTTATGATTAAACGCTTAATTTTGTTTTACGAATATGTACTTGTAATTTTAAATTTGTCGAAACAATGAAAACCATCTAATGATAATCGTACTCTGTACTTGTGTTTTATTAACACATGTGTCTAGGGTTAAGTTTATAGGTCCTCCGTTTAAAATAATGTATATTTCTGCACTTAAATTTCACATATCAGCTTTTGTTCATGTATTCACCTTATAATTTCTATTATGTTAATGTGTATTAAATTGCCACTTCTGTTAATTTATGGGACCAACAGCAATTTTCGAAACTTCTACAAAATTTAAATATAACAACCAGTTATCACAAAACAAAATATCATAAATAATGATTAGAAATGTTGTTTCATAAGTGTATATGTATAGTCGTATAACAATGTCGTTTAAGGAGTTTAAACAGTTTATTTACTCTTAAAGTTGTAACTTTTGTATAATGCCTTCGCGTAACCGTCATCCTAATATTTTTCCGTTTTCAATAACAGATGGCGCTTTATGAATATTATAATTTTCTTAACATTGTCGAAAAAGCAGTATGCCGTGTTATCGGGTAGGTTCAATTCCTTTAGTTACGGTATCGTAAAACCTAATTAATTTCTCGTTATTACTATAAATCGATCCTACTGCATGTTCATTCATATTTTAAACCTAATTTCAATTTTTGTGTGTGAGATATCAATGTTACATTTACTATTGATAAACATAAATCCGACTTAAAAGCGAGTAGGTGATAAGCTTTACCGAAGTGAACTTAAGCAATTGCTTGCGTGATAATGTTATGAGCTGATTAAAAGATATTATTTATTTTATTTTATTTATTTCTATTTATATGATTTTTTTCGACTAGAATACCGGCGGTTGATTACTTAATTTATACGGTACAAGTGTAGAATTACAATTCTCTTAAGACAGTGGTACTCAATCCTTTTGTCATAAGGGCCACAAACATGTGTTAGGCATAGTGCAGAAAAAAAGTTGATTCTTAAAAAATAACTTCCTAGATTCTCGCGATTATTAAAGATTGTCTCGCGATTATTAAACAATTATTGTCCTTTCTTGACGCGTCCATCATTCATTTATCGTTGCTCTTTATTCATCGCACTCTCAGCTGTTGCTCGCGCTAGATGCGACATTCAAAACAAAAGACCGCTGCCCGCAACTTGAATACAGCTGCTGTTATGTCTAAATGTTCGACTGGCCTCTTGGTCGAGTGGTTAGAGACCCTCACTGCAAAACTGGAGCTCGTGGGTTCGATTCCCACCCAGGACTATAAAATGAAAAATAATCTGGACTTGTTACAATAAATCTACTTATTAAGAGTGTACTGATGTGAATTATAGATGTGTTATATATTATGTATATGTTATATATTGATTATAATTTTTGAATAAAAAAAGTATAATCTTCTAACATAAATATGTTTGATTTTTTATTTTTGAAGGAGATTTTTTTGAAACCGTTGTGACTGACACTCGATGATATGAAACACACCTCTATACGATTCTTACGGGAAAAGATGGATCTCTTTTCAATTTCCTGAGCAATATGGAGGAATCAGGTTTCTGGAACATTCAATAAACAACAGCATTTTTTAAAATGTACATTTATTAAATTTAAATAAACATTTTGGAAAAATAATAACAATAAAACGAATGATAACAACGGAGCACCGCGGTACAAAAATCGTTTGACGATATATCACTTAAAAATTAACGAAAAAAACATTTCGTAACAAAACTCATTCGGCGAAGTAATTGTTCCACTAAACCAATGTCTTTTGTATCTCGTGCGCACAACGAAAAGTATATTTACTTACATAAACGTGATGATCGTAATATTGTGATGACGGGTCAGTCAACACATCGAATGTCACTACGAAATAATCTTTATTTACATATATAAAAATCCCGTGTCACGTTCGTTTGCGTTAATCTTCGAAACCACTGAACCGATATCAACGAACATAGATATCTATAGTTGGTGGTCAACTTGAAAGAAAGGATAGCTTCTATCGATTTGATTTCAGTTGTAAAGTCAATGTTTTCTTTATAGGACTACGCTTAGTTGGACAAACGGGATACGGCATTTTTACATATACGAGTTTAAGTTATAAAGTTATTTTAATTTAACCAACGCAACGCCTGGTCGGGTCTACTAGTTTCTTATAAAACCTACGTCTACAAACCACTTAACGTCCAAGCTCACGTCCTCTTTGTGCCAACAATTCGCGTCAGGAAGGAGGCAGTTGATGGTATCGACATCATTACAACTAATAAATAGGTTCCGACTATAAATATAAGTCACCGTAAAGATTGGACGCTATTGTGATTTTGCGATATCACAGTCTCTTTTGCACTAATATCAAAATATATTTCATACTCGTCCGACAATCCAAAACCCTCATCGTTCCAAATGAATAGAGAATTGCATACATTTGTACATTAATAAGAGTTTGACTCGTTAAACAATTGTGTGACAGAACATGGCGAGTACTGCTTTGACGTTCGATTAAATCTTTTTAAGCTTATAAAAAATTAAGCATAGAAAAGTAAGGATACAAAATCAATAATAACAAAAGGAACTGTAAAATTATTCCTTTGAATACAGTACAAAAAGAATAAAGAAAAAGATAAAACAATCAGCCGATCAGATTTGAAAAATGTTCAAAATTCATGAATAGTATTACTTAAATTAAATTAAAAACAAATAACATGCAGTCTGTAATATACAAAAAATCGATTTAACATTAATTTCAGATTCTAACATAACTTGGTCCACTGCGATTTATTGGAGAATATAATTGATCATTTTGCCAATTATTAAATTGTCTTGGAAACCGAGACAACACAATCCATTGCCATCATTGGGTGACAATTTCCAAATTGGTCAAAAAAAATGTAGATTATATAAACAAACTAATCAAACATTTCAACGGTACATCCTAAATGTGAACCCAGAAACAATTCTACCAAGAAGCCGCAGTGAATGAAGCTTTGAGGTTGATTTCGGTCGAGATGTGATCACTCGATGGTGCATATGAGGTCGTCCCCTTCCAGTTTCTGTCCGTTAGTGATGGCCACGGAGGCCACGGTGCCCGCGATGCCCGCCTGCACGATCATCTCCATTTTCATCGCCGATAAGATGGCTATCGCTTGTCCCTTTTCAACCTTATCGCCCTCCTTCACCTTGATCGCTGTCGAAGTCATAATATAAATACGTGAAGCGAAAACTTTGGACCCCTCTTTACGAAAATTGCGCGCACGGAGGAGTATGAAATTTGGCACGCTTATAGTTTATGTGTAGGAGAAGTGCAGAACGTTAATATTTTTCAATAATAACGCTTATAAAGTACATTGAATCAATAAATAAAACATTACACACAGTACCATGCATTTGACACACACATACAACGTTCATTGTTTACATTCTGGTAGTCAATGTCAAACAAAAAGTCCAAAGAAATGTCAAAGGGTTATTTTTTATTATGGTCGAATTTCGACCAGCAGGCGACCACTAGTTTTTATAAACGTGCTAGCTTTGTAGCGTTCGCAAATTGACTCCTGTCACCGTGACATCTTTCATTTGCGTCACCAATAAAATGACAATAATTGCTCTGTAACAATTTCACCAATTCTATTTCTAGCAATCGAGGACGAGTACGAAGGTCCCGCTTTGGAAGATGGAAAGGTGACCGTCAAGTTTGTTACAGACTTGATGGAATACTATAAACAGGAAAAGCGACTGCACAAGAAGTACGCGTACAAGGTGATAATTTTGACTATTCCATAGACAAAGATCTGTCTATGGTTTATACACATTTCCAGAAAGTTCTTAGGTAAATTGAAATTTTTTAAAACTATAACATATTTGTTTTGCAGATCCTAATAGATGTTAAAGCATATCTAAAACAGCAACCATCACTTGTTGATATCAAGGTAATGATTTCAATAAATATTTATGTAATTTATTTTTTACTTTAAAAATAGATACAAATAGACAGACATGTTAGTCACTAATCAATATAATATCCACTTATTCACACTATTAACATCGTGGAGTATGTCCAGGGCCTCCTGCAGATGCAGATGTGGATTTTTTTTCAGCAGTAGGACATACAAAATCATGCAACCTTTCTTTTTGGTCCGAAGACAGCTACAATGCAACTCAATCAGTATTAAAAAGATCCTCTGTCTAATCTTAATTTTCAGGTTGCTGATGACCAGAAGTTCACAGTATGCGGTGACATACATGGACAGTTCTATGACCTTATGCATATCTTTGAGCTGAACGGCTTGCCTTCAGAGGAGAACCCGTATCTCTTCAATGGAGACTTTGTTGACCGTGGCTCCTTCAGTGTGGAGTGTATATTCACCTTATTCAGCTTTAAACTACTCTATCCAGATCATTTCTTCATGTCTAGAGGTGAGCCCAATTATGATATATTATATTCTCAGAATGTTTTATACTACAAACTTTAAAACAATTGAAAATGTGGTTAAAATAATTTTTGCCTTCCAACATTTTGGATATTCCAAGTCAATCCTTAGTATCAAGAAGGTATGTTTAATGCGGAACTAACATATGACCAACAAGTTATACCTACCTACGAGAGAATGCTAGTCATTCAAATCAAATCATTCTACATTTTCATCTTGGAATTATTCAAAATGTTAAAAAACGACATTGGAATGTAAAGGTATTCATCACATCGGTGTCACACCGACATGGTGCCTCAATCATTCATTCATTTATTCATTCGATATTTTCACCAGGCAACCATGAAACCCTGGACATGAACCGAATGTACGGTTTCCGGGGCGAAGTGACATCGAAGTATACATCACAAATGGCGGACGTCTTCACCGAGGTGTACAACTGGCTACCGCTGGCCCATTGCATCAACAGCCGAGTGCTGGTGATGCACGGTGGATTGTTCTCGAAGGATGACGTCACGTTGGACGATATAAGGAAGGTCGATAGGAATAAGCAGCCCCCTGAAGATGGTACGTTTAGCAACTACCACAACACTTCTTTGTTTTGACTTTGTTTGATTGAACGCGCTAATCTCAGGATCTACTGGTCCCAATTGAAAAATTATTATTGTGTTGAATAGTCCCTTTATTGAGGAAGGCTATAGGCTATATAACATCACGCTATGACTAATAGAAGTGGAGCGGCAATAACGAATGTTGCCAAAACGGGAAAACATCGATTTCCCGGATTTTTTCGCCGGCTTTTTTCTCCCGGTCTACTATAGCCTGAGGGGCGCACAAAGCCGAAGTACGATGACAAAAACATGACTTTCATTGAGTGTATGTATATACCTTATAATGAATAAAAGAATTTGAATTTGAATTAGAATTTGACTACGCATTCGTTTATCCACAATGATGTTTTAACACTAATTGGGCCAATTGCACGTTACATTTCTTAGCAGTGACCTTTACCGATGTGGTTACTTTTATTCTCTTAACTCGTTACCCACGTTTGTTCGTGACTTAAAACGCGATAACACTTTCGATTTATAATACCACATTATCGATCTATCCGATTCCAAATAAGACAATACAATGTCTTTGTTACTGTAACCGTACGGCTGATAACCATACATGTTATTTAATGCTATGTTATGTATATTATAGTAGTAACGCAGCAATACTATTTAGATATTTTCATTACATTCAGACACAAAACAAACAAGCATACTCAGCACACAAATGTTTGTTTAGTGCGGTTATGTTTTTCGGTTAGAATAGAACTCACTCCCTTGGCCATGCAAACAGTTTGCTCCTGTACAACAATAATAGGTTTGAAGGTTCCACTGATCTTGAAACGCTCCAACGCCCGCTTGTTTTTATCCATTAAAAAAAATTCAAGATAACAAAAACTCACCCCAAACTCTAGTCTGGGCAGACTGTCAACGCTGAAGTTGTTCTGATCGAATTTGTAGTCACTGCCCATCGTCTTGTTGACGCACGCCTGAATTTCTTCTTGCTTCTCCTGGATACACTGCGGGCCGTTCTCGGCTATGAACACTGTAAATGTGGTTGAATTAATGTTGAGACGCTCAGAAATGTCACGATACGGATACGTAACTCTGCACGTCTGTCACGCGCGCCACTAACAAAACCGGCTACGTCATGACTGTCATTGCACTTGATCAATAACGCACAATTCTAACTATGACTACATTTTGGTCCTTCGAGCCGGATATTTTATTGCATTATTAACCCTGGGCTAAACCGGCTACACCTACTACACACGATTATCATTGCACTTGCTCAACTTCGCACAATTCTAACTATGACTGTACATTTTGGTCCTTCGAGCCGGATATTTTATTGCAATGTTAACGTTGGGCTAAACCGACGATGGAGGGAGGAATTTAGCAGTGCACCGATACGAACAGACAATGACGGTATACGTCACATCGCTAGTGTATTAGAGCCTTTACGCCAATAAGTACAGTTATGTACACCTGTTGATATTCCTATGTAATTACAGTATTAAAACGGTAAACAACGCACAGAAATAGAAGTGTTGAAAAAATTATGTCCAAGACGAGAATGAAATATTGTTAGCCGACCTGCAATCCTGTCACCGTCCTTGAAACAGATGAACTCGGCGAGCTGCTCGGAGATATTGTACACCGTTTTGATATTCTTCTTCTCCACTTCGGAGAAGCAAGGCTTGATTGTCTCCGTCATATTACTGAAGCATCCTTTGAACTGAGGCATCTTGTCACAGTATCTGAGAAAAATAACACTCACGTTTTACAGAGAGTAAAGTAAAGCTTTCCTTTTGAGTTCTGCGGAGCAAGTCTGACAATCCGCATTCGATCAGCAATGTATACCGTGGAATCCAACATCTCAATGTCAGAGAAAAATCGTAACCACTAAAGCAACTACCGTGAATGATTTCGAATGAATTTATCCATTCATGGTTATATTCATTTGATGGATCGCCAACAGACAATACATTACCTCCTAAACGATATCATGTGCCTTCCTATTTATAAACAACCACGACTTAGCATAGATACATACAATCAAGACAAACGAGTCCGTTATAGAACATTGTAAACCGAATTTAATAGATTTTAACAGCACTTCGCGCAATTGTTCTGAAAGTTCGTGTCGTTTAAAAAATATATGAACAATAAAAAACAATCAATAAAGGTATCTTAAAGACCTTTGAACTTTAATGATCATTTAAAACCACGACGCCGAAACATGCAATTTACAGAGAGATAAATCATGTATGTGTAATGGGCCATGGTATCACGGGAAGTCAACTATCAGTTGATTTGTACGTACGCATCAAGTGCCCGCAGCTCCTCGCAATACTTATATCTGTAACTATTTATAGGGTACCTGAAGGTCAAGATTCGCATAAAATAAGGTCGTCCGAGGGTCTTTGTGTTGTTAGTAATAGACGAACGTCTTCTATCGTCACAGTACAAACAAAAATATCGCTTCTTTGCTTCAATAATGTGTTATCTTACTTAATTGAGTTTTCAAACCTGTCACGTTATTGAAGCAAAGAAGCGATATATGGAAATATGAATATGAATGTATTGTCAGCTTTAAAAACTATTCCGTAACATGCTACATGTTTGACTTTAAAATAGATTTCACATTATTTATATTTTCATATAATTTATGTTATTATTGAAGCATATTAAATATGATTGCGGTTCGTAAACACTGGTTAATAGCAAATTCTTTTATGTTCACTAGATTACCGTACAATACTTCGCCAGTCAGTGCCTACCAAAGTCCTGTGAAACACTAACCTATACTAATCCTATAGTCCTCAATCTCCGAAGGTAAACAGTATGGCCGTACTCAGCCACACTGCCAAATTGCGGTTCGGAAGATTTCATGCGTTTCAAAGAAAATTATAAAAATGTGTGTAAGTTACCCCACTATGCTTTCCTTCACCGTTGTATACGTTGATATTTAAAGTTGAAACGCATAACAAATTCAAAATCAGAAACACATCCCGCGATTTGAATCCGTGAGTCCAAGCGTGGGTGATCGAAATCAATAGGCTATCACTGCTATAATATTATGCCTCGCCTGTTTAGTATTCTACGCAACATACCGTGGTCTTTTGACAGTCAACACGGTTATTTACCAGGTTTACATTTAAGGTGTTACAGAATGGTTAGATCAGTCCATACTTTGCCTTTTACGGCGTACAAATTTAAGAATTGGAATGAACTTCCTTCCGAGATAATTATTATACGCTACGGCTATGATATTGGATTCTGCAAACGCAGCGTTAAATGGTCCCTTCAAAGCGGGCAAGGGTAATGTTGCAGGTGTATACGTGTTACTTTTTTATTTAAGGACCACAGTACCAAATTCTCAGACTGTAGCAAAATTGCAACATGGGTAAATTTATTTAATCTTTTGTTATGTAAAAGAGTGCTGGGAATTTTTTTTCGTCGGCTTTTTCTCCCGGTCTACTGTACCTTGAGGGGCGTACGAAGCCGGAATACGATGACCAAAACATGACCTTCACTGGGTGTGTGAACCTTATAATGAATAAAAGAATTTGAATTCGAATCTAGAGACACTTACTTCTTGAACACCTCGTCGACTTGTCCAGTGGGCTTCGCTTTCTCGATCTCGTCCTTCAAAATGTTAACATCGATCAAGGACATCACACATTCAGTAAAATGCGTATACGCTTTCTGAAATGAAGATATGGACAATGTATTATGCATTGTACGATTCGTTTCGTTATCACAATTAAGGCTATATAGAGGACCAAATTAGACTTAAAATTAGGTTTATAACTTAATTTCGCTTGTCGCTCGCTATAAATAGTTTCGTTCCGTGGTTTCGGAATACTCATACCCTGCGTGCTTCATATTGTTCACAGTTATTTCGGTTTAATTCAGTCATGGCCCAACTTAAAAGGTCAATATTTAAAATATAATAATTGAGACAGATCCACACACGAAGATCTGATTCTAAATAAGGCAATTATACATATGTCTGTGTCATGGTAACCAGACAGACAGATAAACCATACAGAGACAGAACAAACGTTAACAAACAATACGAGGTTAATTATACATAATATGCATATAATATGTGCATACGTGTATGCTACATAAACTCTGCAGGCCATAGGTAATTGCCACGTAAGCAATAACATGATTTTATGTTATAAACAATCCTTACGGACACTTAAGTAACTACTAAGATCAAATGTCATAGTTTAATCAGCATTTCCCTTAATCGACATCCGCAATTGCGTTTTGCGATAGACGCAGATTGATAGAGCACCGAAGTTATTCATTCATACATGTATTGATAGGGCTGTGACATAATAATTTAGTACCTGGATAACCGAACTTTGCTCGATGTTTTTTTTTAGTACATCATGTTTTTTGGAATAAAAATAAAAGAATGAGATTAAATTACTTAAACACTTATTGGAAATCCCCTCTATCGATAATAATGTGTATGATTTTATTCACCTATTTTCCATCCCTAATAAAAATAACCTA
>DWGJ01002751.1:0-14922 GCA_018246895.1 Aspitha aspitha aspitha | reverse complement strand
AAGGAGGCATTCGTCAGGTTTTAGTGGGTAGTCGGGCCGCTGCCAGGTGGCCCGGAGCCCCACACTACCCCGGGAACAGACCCGCCGGGGTGTGCGTAAATGCATTTCCTGACGTAAAAAAAAAAAAAAAAAAAAATTTCTACTTAGTAATTAAATAATGAAAAACCGCATCGTGCTTTCTTTAGTTCTAGTTGACGATAACGAGTTCATTATTTTAAACACTAAACGAGCTCCTGTTATCGTCTCTAATATCATTAATGTGCTTATAATTCTTACTAGTTAAAATAATGAATTGTTGAGAATAATTTTGTTACTTTAATTTTATCCTCTACTTGAGGTAATGTAATTACTGACCCAAATACTACTGACGTCTAAAAGCTAACTGATATAAAATTATTATCTACTAATTAACGTTACTTAAGCTATAAAAGATGAAGTTTGTATCTAAATGTCTGAAATTATTACAAGCAAAACAAAAGCGTCCGTCGAAAGTTCTCGATTAAAATATGAGAAGGAGGGCGCTATTTCTTCGCGTTTCCTTATCCCCGCAGACAATTATACATTGTGATGGTAATCGCATTTTTATGGCGCTTTTATTCGTAATGGTTTATTGTAAATCGATTGGCTGCTACGGAATATGAGGTTATATGCGCTATTTATTTTTTAAGAATTTCATTACTAGACACAATTCCACGTGCCAGTAGGTACCAGCAATCGCCACGCTAAATCTATCTGTTCGAGGACGATAACAAGTAGCTACGAGTACTTTGATTAAGCCGATTTTATCTAGGCAATCTTTATATTGTACTTTCTTAGATATATCAGATATTTCCAAGGCAAATCAGCACTTATATGAGAACGTTAGTAAATTTTTGAGTTGTATTAAGTATGGGACAGACAGTTGAGCGTATTCTTAAAATACGTAGAGAAAGTACTCTGAAGAGATTGCGCAAAGGCTAATGGCAGCGTAGTCTCAGGTGCCATTAGTTCACCACTCCGAGTAATGATCGCCATAAAGACAAAACTGGCCTGCCCGTTAAATAGCTCACTGCTCATTTGAACCTCATAACCTTAAAACGTGTCTACTGCATTCTCGATCACTTTTCAAAAGCGGAAACTATTTCGTCCGAAACGTGGCATGCAATTTGACTACAATAGTTTTAATTGAGGAATACCTACGTTAATTGTTTACTTAAAAAAAGCTGATTGTATGTCTGGTTTCCCAAAGTAGCAATTGCAAAAAAGCGTAACAACAATAGTTTCAATGACACATAACAACTGTAACTTTGTTACTTAGCATGAAAAAATAATTAGCTCCACTAATAATCAGCTCCACTATTATTTAGCTGGCAAACACATCGTCATGCAGTATAACCGACACAAAAATGCATATGCAAGATTTAAGCCAAGTAGGATAATGGTGTGAATTTAATCGTCTGAACTAACATATGGATGCAGATCCCTCCTTTCTCTTTAAAATATGAAGCATAACTCTTCCCGAGCTTTGCAAGAACGTCTAAGGCTAGATGTAAAAGGTTCGATTTGTTAGTGCAGCCACCTTGCAGATACGAGACAAGATTAATAACATTGCGATATTATTTATGTGAAAACTAAATGGCACAATTTTATGTTTTCCACCGAATAGATTATTTTATTGTAAATCAATTTTATTTAACGTTTCATACGTCAGGAGTAAAATATCTGTAAGATTAAAATAGCTGAGCAGAGTTAATACTGATAGGAACTAGTTTGCAACGTCTGATTTCCTAGTCCATCGAACTTTACATAAAGCGTCTTAGCAATTAAAGTACACCTTACGAAATATGTATCGCGTTATTGTTTCTGCTATCTCCATGCACCGTCTCCACCCTAGTTTATTACAATAATATTGTTAAACCCCTACTTTAAGTTGATTAATTTAAGTTGATTTACTTGAAGACTAATTTGCAGGTCACAAGTACTTCATGCTACTGTAGGAGCTATCAGTGCGTCAAGCTCATCCAAGCTACGTGTGGTTCTTATAAAAAAGACATACATAGTTGTATTCAGTGCTACCAATTTATACTCGAATCCTTTAGTTACGTTACACCGGTAGGAACAATGGTCAAACTATAATATTCTTTTCTCGTACCTTGTAATTCCCTAAACGCCAAAACACAGTTATAAAGAAAATAAGAAATTACATATTTTATAAGGTACGGTTTTTTATAAATAAAGACACAAACACTCATTTGCTGTGCTACCTATGGTTAAGTAAATTTCAAATTCAAACAATGATATTTTTATTTCGACTGGCCTCGTGGTCGAGTAGTTAGAGACCCTGACTGCAAAACCGGAGATCGCGGGTTCGATTCCCGCCCAGGACAAACATTTGTGTGATGAGCAGATTTGTTTGTTCTGTGTCTGGTTGTAATAAAAATAGCTATATAAGTACTATATCGTATGTATATATTTATGTTTATCAGTTGTCCGGTCAACATAACACGGGCACTAAATTGACTAATTTGGGATCAGACAGCCGTGTGTGGAATTGTCTCCAGTTATTTATTCATTATTGTTTATCCGCACTACGAAACTGCACATGAACATAAATATGAATTTCATATTTATTCCTTGAACTATTACTACCTAGCAATACTGTTTTGTCCAAAGTCAAGTCCACGTGGCATCTCTAATGTTTGATGAAGACGCCTGTTTATACGGCGATAATCTGTGCCGTAATGTCGGAGGCGTTCGTGTTGGTATTATGTAAAGCGGTTCCGCAAAATTCCGTGGGTTTTGTTGAAAAATAGAATATGCAGTGCTTTTGAACTTGACAATCCATGATTTTACAAAGAAATGCAATTTAATTATATAATAAAAAAGAGCCTTGCGAGATTTTTAAAGAATAGAAACGAAAATATCATTCAGTTTTTATCAAAATATACCTTCATCAAAAATATTTCAGAGTATTTATCGGTTTAAGGGTAGATAATACAATATCTATTATGCTTATCGCCAACATTTTATGCCGGTGCAATCCGATTTCAGAACCTGAAAAACATTTTAACGCACAGTCAATAGGACTAGTCAACAAAGCTAAACTTATTGTAATATATCTATCTACATTAAGTACATATATTACAATAATGAATGTTATGGTAAACTTGTTGAGATCCAATGTTGTACGTTGGATCCCATCGAGTCTGGGGAAGACGTTAGCTTATACCGCGATAATCTGCACAGCAATATCAGAAGCGCTTGTGTAGGTATTATGCAAAGTAGACCGCCATAGCAGATAAGCCAGTACTGGCAGTGTATAAAATTAAAACGTGTAATATTGCCGTACCTGATGATGTTATATTCGTATCACTGTGAAGCGTTTCGAGTTAATAAATAATTAACATAATGGAAATTCTAAATTTAATGTAGACGTATTAAATAGTTTTACATCCGCAGGGTTTTAATTACATGTACGTAATAATGTACGTGCCATTTAGTCTAAGAAACGATTGATGTCATCCAGCTTTTGGGATCCTCCCAAGATACGGCGGCGGATGCGGTGTCGCACGATATAAAACCCCGAGTAACCAGGAACGATAATAAAATGAATTATATCGTTTCTTTTAGTTTACATTGTCGTGGAAAGTAAAAAGACAACGAATTTTTATATACAGTGAAATGATTCCGTTTTTTCTTTCTCATCTTGTAATTAAAGTCTATTCTGGTACTCAGCAATAGACCTCGAGTGATGACAATATTTCATTTTACAATATTTACAATTTCAGTTTCCATGGTTGGATTTATTTTGATTTGAGTTCCTTTTAAATCGACAAACATTCCGTTTGAGTTTACTGCGGTGAACGATAAAGTCAAAACAAAAGCAACACCCTGTCTTACCCGTTTCGTTTAGATTATATTTATTTTTGTAGTTAAAATAGTCGTTACGTAAGCAATAACTCTATTAGGTATCGTCAAGCTCGAAAAAATTAAGCATTCAGTGTTATATAAACTATTACGAAATATCATTATGATAAAGCCTTAAGCCTTAAAACTCCTTTCTAACATATTACGCAGGGGGTCGAATTGGACTCCGGCCAAGTGCTCAGTGGGGAGGTTAACGTTTCATATTAAAACAAAAATTGTAGGAGACTCCACATTGGAACAAAAGTTTATAATGATAATCTCATTATTACAATGTTCAGCATCGGTTGCAATTAAAAACTATATTTATTATAATGAGTAAATTATATCTGTGATTCTTACTGGTTGAGTGGTCTGTTGGTTCAGTAATCAAGTGCTCCAACCGCTGAACCCGATGTTCAGTTCAATTTCCACAAAGAATGGATATTTATGTAATGAGCAAGACAATTTCTTCTGTGCCTGGATGTAATTGTGAGTTTTTAGAAATGCATTATAAAGTAGGAATGTAAATTTAAAATATTTCTTTAGAATTTCGATTCATTCCATGAGTATGTATATTATTATCTCGCTAAAAGTGCTCAAAACGCGGCACCGGAACCGATTCAAGAGCTCTCTGAATAATAAAGACTTTTTAAACGAGTTTAATCAGTTATAGTACTTTCGGAGTCGGTAAACATTTTCAGTGTACTTCAGAAAGTTTTTATCGTTATCTCTTAGGTGTTGCCTACGTTAAGGCTTCCAAGAGAATCGTGGTTTACGAGACTGTCCCTCCTTTAAATTATTTTGCATATTATGTACGTATGTACTCACACGTAAACACGCTTGTTGACAATTATAGAAGAATCAACCACGAAAGTCTATGATGTCTCCAATTCTTCGCGAGATCACCCATAGAAGTTCATGTAGTGTTGTAAATCATATCCTTAAGGCGGAACGAAATAAAACAAAAACTGTTGTTTAGCGGGTCAGTTGTTAGCGTGTTAGCGTTAAACTGTTGTTAGCGTGAACCCTGCTCACTGGATTGTTCCCACTTCATTCAATATAATTCGTTCCTATTTTTTACCGCAATACAAATAGAATACTAACATTTTATCACCTTTTAATACAACTCAAATACTAGTCTTCTTTGAATTGACTTCGTTATATTTTAACTATCACTCTCACAGTTCGACCCGACACTTATTTCGGACTAACTGATTTACCTACCTACTGAAATAATAGGCATTAATCTGGAATAGACAACGACTGATATAACACCGATAAAAACCTACCTTTATACATGTGTAAAAAATCCACGTTCTCAGTCATTCGTTGATTTTCATTTGCCGTTTCTGCGTTGCATTAAACTGTTTGAACGGCGACTGTACTTTCATTGATGGCTTTTTTATCTTTTAGTGCACACATTTGGAGGGTAATTACTGTGGCGTTAGTTTTAATAGTTTTGCGGAACCCAATTATCAAGAGCGCCATTCGTTTCAAAAACTTTTCGTACTGAGAAGGAATTCGGCTGTAACAAATGCGTTTCATGTATGTAGATATTTGCTATCTATGCTTCTTATTAGCTGCCTTTTTTGTATTTTTATTTCCTCTTTGTAATTGTATAGGTACGTATGTTGTTATTCGACCCTTTTGATGGTCCACTGCTGGACCGGGTCTCCTCTCATAATGAGAGGGAATTAGGCCACAGTCGGCCTAGTACGGATTGGTAGACTTCACACACCTCAGAAAATATTATATATTTTATAACATCTCTAAGGTTTCCTCACGATGTTTTCCTTCACCGTTATAGCATGTGATATTTAAATTTTATTTATAAAACGCACGTAATAAATCAGAGGATCGAACCCAGACCTCCTGAGTGGAAGGCTGAATTTCAAACCACTAGTCTTTCACTGCTTTTACGTACGTATAGGTTTTGAATAATAACTGAAATATGAATTTGGATTATACATGGAATTTGTCCTCCCGTACATTCCGATAGCGCCAAAACATTAAATGTTCAGGACCACCTCTGAATATTGTAAGATGGAATTCGAAATAAATTTTAACAATGTATCAACGGGTCCGCTGACTTACGGACGGATGAACATCTATTACGGTAAGAAATGTTTTAATGGAAATATTTTGCGCACTCAGTTGTATCTAAGTTGTTTAAAATTTAATTTGTTTAAATGTACAGTTCAAGTATTTTGTGAGAAATATAAATGTCGATTAAAACATGAAAATTAGCATTCCAGTTAAATATATTCTATCATTACTTCACAGATATTGAAGTAAACGGGTATAGGTATGTATATAACGCTTGTGTTATTGCTATTATTTTGCTCTACGGCTATCATACGTAGTGCGAATTACAATACTTGGCTATATTTAAGTATTCCGTTAACCCAATTTCCAAAGAATGATAATAGAAAGGGGTACATTTTCTTGAGTAAAAACAAAATGACACGATAAATTGTAAGTATGTGATGCAAGTTTAAGTCGCGTCACGGTCATCAACCCTCTTTATCGTTGCACGGTTGGTCACGGGTACATCTCACAATGAGAAGGGTTACTCGTATCACGCTGGCCACGTGCGGGTTAGCTAACTTCACATTTCTCAGTGAACATTACACAGAAATATGCCGCTTGTGATTTAGTTAACGATATTTGATGAATCTTTTATTGTACATATATTCACAATAGTGGCGAGTGATAAGCCAATTTACAAAGGCGAGCCTAACCATATAAGGTATCTATTCAAATTTTACAGGTTGATGTACAGAGACAAAAGCATGTAGGTGATATTTAAAAACTTTGGATTCCATTTGTTGTTTTATTCTTTACAAAACATTCTGAAAACCGGGAGCCAAATAAAGTGAAATTTAATATAAATATCATGAATTTAAATTCACAGCTATTACTAAAAAGAATAACGCAGTATTTCGAATAGTATTCGTGTATTCGTTTCGGAATGTGGTTTTTATATATATGGCGATCAATCCAATCCTAACAAAAATATGCTTTTAAACATTTAAGTATGTATAGAAAGCTTTACCTTACTTAAATACCTACGGCTTGCGGGAATCGTGCTTGTGCGATGAAGAAATCAATAATGCATAGCGGGTAGATCTGTGGGGCCGAAGATATATATGTGGTGGTATTGGTGGGGTCGTTAAGCGCAGCTAGGGGGTATAGCTTTCTTAATCCCGACTTCAATATGCAATTTATTTACAGAAATGCTTCCTGATTGTCTATCAGATTTCCATTAAACTCCGCACTGTTTTATTATATTCTTTTATATGGAAATGGAACAACAGTATCAACCTCAAGTTACTGGATTTTCTGCAACAAATCTTAGTGCTATACTTAAACCTTTAAATCTAACAATTCCTTGAAGAGATATAGTTCAAGACATAACCGAATACAGCCACAAACTGCTTACATTAGCAATAACTTACGTCCAGTTATTCCCAACGGCGGAGTTCAGAATCTGATAGCCAAGAACTTATTGCGGGTACTTTAGCAGTAGTGCACAAACGCTCACCACCATACGACCGTTCGTTTTGATGGAAGTAATCGGTGAATTATTCCGGGTGACGGGAGAAGGGTGACGCGACATTATTGTAGTTTTATGATAATGTGGGGAAGAGAAATTAATTGCACTATATTTGATTACAAAAGAATAGTTTACAGCTGTGTTTAAACGCATCATAGGTTATCCTTTGCGGAGTAGAGAAGCGATGTTTATCATATTTCCCATTATTAGACTTTATTTACTTTAAAATGAAATAAAAAAAACGGACACCAGTGTTCATATTTATGACAGCTTTCTTTTCTAAATTTTTCTATCCTAACTTAGAATTACGAGTACTTCAAGTCAATTTTACATAATCGGTTTACGTATGTATAATATCAATATACATTCATAGAACCTATGCACTCTATTTCATTGTATAACTTATGTACCTACGTTGAATGCCGTAAACACAATAAGAGTATTAATAATAAGAACTACAAGCTTATTGCGAGCAGTTCTATTTCGAACATGCGGATGCAAGAATACTTTCCGCCATATTGAAAGTTAGGCTACAACCCCGAAAGCAAATACTGAGTACAAAAACTTGGACCAACGTTTATGAACAGAAAATATATCGACCTGACTTTACTTGAAAAATTAAATGAAGCAATGTTAGTTTGTACCGAAGACAGCTGCAGTAAAGTACAGTACTTAAACGAGAAATATCTGGAAATTTGTAACTGCACAAAAGTGACACAGCCAATCCAAACAGCAGTTGAAAGCATTACTGTCACGCCAAGTTACTGTTAGATATAGCTAGGTTACCCTAGTGGATGTCGATGAGCCGGAATTATTTTCCATCTCCGTTCCACAGATATAGCTGTTGGTGCTGCTAAAGCTACTCGATAAAACACACCCCATGGAAACGAACATGATACGTCATGGAATAGGGCACCATAGAGCACTCTAGTTACTACGGCTACGAAGTACTCCTGTTATGACTAAATAGAAGGAACGCGCGATGATAAATTGTGTTACGTTAAGCGCAGCTTCTTTTCCCAGACAAAGGTAATAAGATAACACAATAAGTATAGTTTAAAATTTCAGTATAGTTTCAGTTATAAGTGAACTCTCATCTCGCCGTAACCCAATTGATATATGTTTCACGTTAAAACAATGTTAGCTGACGTTTTCATTATTGATATTCTGACAATAACTCTTGTACAGACTTATAACAATCTTACCGAATCATCAGGTATGTCATGAACTAGTGTGCCAGTCAGAAAAAGAACCGCAGTAAGCAATACCTTCTGGATCGATCCCTGATTGAATCCCGGACATGGCCGTTCCTAGTTAACGGCAATCAACCTTTCCTGCACGCTCTGAATCCTGTGGTGACCTGGTATCTCTATCAGTGAACATACATATAGCCGGCAGCAAACTGTTGTAAAAGTCGGTTTTGGAATATTTGTTGTTTTTAATTATAAAATAGGCTGAGTTCAAAAAATCACAAAAAGTACTAGTCGATTAAAATAATATTATTGATGACGATGAGAGTCCACTGTAGTGCTGTTCCAAGTAAGGGATTATTTCTCCGCCTAAAGGGAAAAAGAGTGCGAGAACTTTAATTAAACAAGTTCGGTGAGAATCGAGCACGACTTTTGTAAACGGATAATCGAAGCCATTGAATCCACCTGAGAGTGAATTCGGTTGGCTGTGGTAGTTCCGAAATACTTCCGCAACTGACTGGCACAAGTAGATGAATATAACAAGTTTGCCAGTTACAATTGAATTATAAGATGTATAAAGTCCGCGTTGTATAAAAACATGTGAATTACTAAAAATTTACGAATTAGTAAAAACTTGTGAACAAAATGTCTGTCGTCTTTCTTTGACACGAACTTTAATCCCTTTAGGGACTACTGTAACAGTACGAAATTGAAGGCCGATCTCTGACTTATGAACGTAGGGAATCTCTAACTCAGACATTTTGACAATGCGAGCGGTACCTATAAAGGATGGTGTGATCCTGACGTTTGATATCGGTTTACGAAACTCCCTCAAATTCTTTGCCATTCGATAGAATTTTTATGAACTTTCCTAACTGACTAAGTTCTGACAATAAAAAAGTTAAGAACATGACTCGCATGACTTATCATGAAATTTGCCTCGGAACTGGCGCATTATGTAATTTGCTATAAATTGTGTCGCAAACATTTTTCCTTATATTATGTATAAGTTTCGTATAATATATTGACATTCTAATTTTAATGGCGATAGAAGTTTAGATTTTAAGCGAAATCACCGCTTTGTATCTATGTACATATTTTTATGACAAAGCAGCAGTGCTGAAAAGCAACTGCCTTTAAGACTCAATGGGAACTATCCCATTGGTATGGATTTCTGTCTACTAAACCAGATATCCATACAAAGACACTAAGCTGGCTGACCTGACAGCTGACCTAGAGTATACTCCACCACGCTACCTCCGAGCAGATCCATTAACAATGGAATGGATGATTTTTAACTGAAATTCCTTACTTAAAAATGCATTTCCAACTACAGGATTCAGTTCTACATGAAGTTAGATAGGTGATTTCAAGCCGAAGCACTAACTAAGAAAACACAACGTTGTCTCTATTGTCGTATTTTGTTTATTACCACTGAAGTGGTAAGTCTGAAGATTTATCTCGTGAGTTATAGTATTTCTACACCAGAATGAAACACCCTAAAAATTCATCCGGTAAAATATTGTCGGTTCGAAAATATTCTGGAGCCCAAACAATGCTGTGCAATAAATTAGTAACCCAAATAAATGATGGCGATTGAAGTGAACGCAACGGCATTCAAATGCGGCAGACGGATGGTAAAGCCCGGTTGTGTAACCGCTTTATAAACATCGCTGAAGTACCCGACGATTGAGTATTCAAAGTTGGTGCCACACACAACGGTCGGTACCAGCGCGAGGTGACTACAGGCTTTCGTACAATTAATATTCATATTTGCAAATTGTATGCGTATACTGTTTGTTGAACCATTCTCCCCAATCACGATACCTCATACCTCAATACCTGCAAACAAACAATTGAATACGTAATGAATAAGGTACAGACACTAGTATCTACTGTTCGCGTTCATCTTCATATTTTTGAGGGTTATTGTCACGAAGATAATATTGTACCTACTAATTTGTATTTGCAGTAGGAATACTTCGGAATTTTGGGTAAAATAATATTACCACTTTAACAAGAAAAATATATGATTATAATATTATAGTTTGTTTACACTACATACTAAGATGTCATGAAGTTGCAAATTGCAGCTAAAGTTTCAGGTAATTCCAATTTAATTTCAAATAAATGTCGGCAAGCGAAAAAAGCCGCAGCCAATTGTTTCGTTCAGGGAATAGCGGCACTAAAATCTGGAGACGACAGCCCAACAGTTTCTACAAGAAAAGTCGAGATTTGCCTCCAGGGAAGATTCGAACGAACACTTATTTCCAACAAAAGTGACCGGCACCGACTCAAACAATGTAATGTCTCCCATTTATTTACACAAACAAAGAAATCGTGCATCCGTCAATGTGTGCGTGGAGAGCTAAATCGCATGCGCGCAGCATCTGTGCTTCCCCTATCTATCGAAGCCGTGCTAAAACGTCGTAACTACAAAACTTAATTTCGACATTGTGCAGATTACTATTGGAACTGGAGTCGCTTGTATGATACTTAGTAAAGCTTTAACACGAAACGGTATGGCAATAAGCTTACAGGACTCTGATTTTTTAGATGTCTCTCGATCGCGCGGAGACCGGCACGTATCTCGTGCGCGTTTCGCTGTTAATACGTGACGGAAACTGTAACTGTCCGATATTAAGTGTTCATGAAAGTATCTTGAAGAGAAGTGTGTTCAGTTCTGTGAGTGAAAGATCTCTGATTAGTGGAAAGTTGAGACATGACTTGGAATTTAAAACTGCGTTAAAAGTAAGTTTTCAACTAAGTTTTGTAGCAAGGTATAGTTTTATAACATTTTCCTCTTTTAATCAAAATATGCATGATATTTATCGCATTTGATAATTATATTTCTTTATTTGGCTGAAATATTATTTTAGTAGATAACCAGTATATGACCTTGTTTAATTGGTAGTCACCACAACATTACGTTGTTTTTTTTGAGATGTGAAAATATAAAACTGTATTTATCAATAACCAATTAATAATCTATTTACAATTTTTAATAAAATATAATGAATTATTAGTCAAATTCTGTAGTATATTATTATTAAAAATCCAATTTGCTTGTTGTTGTACTTATTGTTAAGACACATAAACTTGAAATTTTCTTGAAGAAGTTATAAACCTTTATTTACATTGTGTTTAAGATTTCTTTCACTGTGTTAGAAATACGTAATCTTAGTGTTCAAATGTGTATATATTTGTCTAATTTATTGAAATAACTGTTTGGAGGGTTATACTTTTACCTCCTTTGATATTTTCCAGACAGGTACTACCAGAGGATAAATTCAAATACCTATCAGATTTTATATCTATTTGTCAGTAATCAATTATCTGAATTTTTCTATGTTATCGAAGTAATAATCAGACAGAGGAATATGAAATCACGTTAAGGAGTGAGTGCAAACCTTGACCACTTGCAATTTTTATTGTAACAGGCTTGCGTTTGACTGCGAGCTCACCTGATGGTGAGATGCAGTCTATCATCTCTTATCTCGATTAGTAGCGAAGTGATATCAGAGGTGAATTTTATATTAAGAATCTGTGTAAAAGACAGCCATTTCTTTCTGAGAATTTTACGAGTTTCAGGAATTCTAATTCTAATAATATGTATAATAATTAATACTCACATAATGTATAATACTAACATAATAACTAACGGCACTCACATTAACAAATACTACCTGAACTAACTTTACTCACAGACCTAGTCTTTGTTACCTGAGATTATTAACCAACTAATTATGTATTAAGTAGCACCTAATGCTAACCAAACAGTTGCCACAAACAGCTAAGGTCCTATCGAGGTTAATTACTGATGTCCATTACTACTGCTGCGTCATTGTTACATTTCTCCTCACATAATAAAAAATATTCAATCAGGAGTCTTCTTATAGGTATACTAGTTGATACTAGTCTTAGTTACGTATATGTATGTACATATATATCAAGTTAACGTTGGACATTTCGCTCATTGGCATTGAAATGTTCACAGAAGGCAATCGATAATTAAATATATAGTAATTGAGTTACACATTGATCCTCTATTTTACTTTGCCGTGGTTATAGTCCATTTAGTGAAGCAACAGCCGTCATGGAACCAGTTCGTTCATCGGGCTCGCTTGGGCAATATGTAACCAAGTACATGTTTTGGGTATGGTTATTATCATCACAAAATATATACTTTTATGTAAAGATCTTTAAACTGAAGTACGATTACAAAAGCGCAGCTACTTAAAAGCAAAACTTCAGCTTTATATTTTAGCAGATTAAAGTGAGAACAAAGTGTTCATTATTTAGATGTAAAATTACAATATGTATACAATATTATTTCAAACACAACTACAGTCATTAAAGATTTCCTGGCGCGTGACTGAATATACGAGTAGTCTGGATGATAATGACGACGTGCATTTAATGATCGCCTGCTACATTCGAATTTGATTAAAAGTGTATGTACGTATGTAGTTTTTGAACAAGTTAACTGAGGTATGAATGGTACAGTCTCTAATATTTCTAACTATATGTTAAAACTAGGTTTAAAAGTGATAGCTCTAAAGTTTTAAGTTCATCTTACATCACAAGATAAGACAAATTTTTGCTTAATAATTACATTATTGAGACGGCAATATTAAAAAATTAATTTATGTGCCACCAACTCACACCAAATCGTCCCCCGCGAGAAGGTTCGATCACCCGACGTAAATACAGTTTGATATAAAAGAGCAATCAAATATCTAATCAGAACAAGTAAACAACAAATTCTTGCAACCCACATCGGAGTGTTTTCATTTCAATCCCTTGAGATTCAGTATTGATACCGCACATTGTTTATGGGGCCGATAGCTCGATGAATAAAACTGGCAAAACAAAGTGCAGATTGCGAGCTTTGTCTTCGACTTCTTGCACCGGTTATTCCTGTTTCAAATAGTTGCCAGAATTGGACTGGGTACCAGAGAGTATAAGTACTCTCATAACAGCAACGTTCTCTTATTGCAGCACTTATTGCTACTGGCATGTTGGACTGTGTCTTATCAACGCGTTCTCTAGTGTTATGTTGCATACGAACCAGATGTTCAACCTTTTTAGGTAGAATTCCTAAACTAGACGTTGCTATAATTTGCTGCACGAAAAATGCCGTGAGTATAAGAAACCAGTAACATTTTCATTTCATTCGCTCGGGAATTGTAATAAACACAAGTCAATCCAATGAGTCTATTCTAAAGCAATTATTTCAAATGAATAACAAAGTAGCACGAAGCTGCAACGATTGTTAAATTAATTGGCGCACACCTGAAATATTTCCTTACCTCACTCTATTTTGTAGAATATCTATAATACGTACGAGTACTTCGTGGAAAACGTTTTCAATGGTTATCTTAAAATTCATTGGAATATAAATATTTGTGCAGTATTTTTTCGTCGAGTACTGTTGAAAATGAGGAAGATTGTCTATGATCCCGCATCGATTATTCCGCTCGAGTGCGCCGTCCCATTGTACACAAATAGATTGCTGGCTTCGGCTTAAGAACGTGCACTGAAAGCTCTTATTGAATTATTCTTTTTAATAGAAATTTACACATCGATTTTGAGTTTGCGCTTTAGAGAAGTAATGAATATGTATTGTGTAATCTGTACGGCACGATATACAGTTGATCGGTGCTAATATGTAACACCTGTTGTATTGGTCCTAAGAAAACGGCGAGGCACAACCGAAAAGACTGCTACAGTTTATGAGGATTGCAAAGACGCCACAAAAGAGCTGGACGGAACTCCTTGAGGGATTCGATAGCGATCCATGCGGGCGCCTGTATAATTGAATGAGACCTTGGACCTCGATATACTGCAAACAATAACAGGCGGTCTCTTACCTCGGCGGCGACAGGCCTTGGTCGTCATTGACATCACGCTAATCGCAGTTATCACTAACGACCCGTAACGGCGTCTTGGATACAGTCTTCAATTACACTACTAAATAAAACGAAACGGATACAAAATTAAAACTTATCTGTACAATTCTATACACAAATGTAATTTAATTAACTGACGTCAATTTCCATTGGTCAGCCGTACATAAACTAATACCCATTGAGCTTGTTAATCTGTTTTTCACATGAAATTACGAGTATAATAGTTATTATATGAAAATGTATTACATATGTGTAAAAATCACCATACTTTAAAATTTGGTTTTCTTATTCCAATTTATATTTTTAAATACAATTTCTTTTAAATATTTTTAACTAATAATTCGTCTTTCATTGCTAATCTGACATTAAGTGAATTTTC
>DWGJ01002750.1:0-14923 GCA_018246895.1 Aspitha aspitha aspitha | reverse complement strand
TCCGCACTTGGCCAGCGTGGTAGACTACGGCCTAAATCCCTCTCACTATGAGAGGAGACCCGGTCCAGCAGTGGACCCGTAAAAAGGGTCGAACAACAAACGAATAAGAGAATGTAATTATTTTAAATTTAATTTAATCTTAAACTTAATTTACGGTTTAGGTACATTCATGGATAAGTGGGTAACATGAACGAACTTTATTCTGCAAGCGAACAAAAATTAAATCATAAAATATGCTACTTATAGTTATGTAGGGTAATGAGTTAAGCTCGGGTTAACCCGGTCGACTACGTAAATTTTCAAAGGCGGTCTCCAGGGCGATGTAAACGAGGTAAACTGAACGGAGAACTAGATTTAAACAGACCAGTCCCATTCCATAACGGCCACTACATTATCGACGTGCCTCATCGTGAACTACTAAGCGTATTGAAATGTTTTCTCTTTTAAAAAGTTTTGGTTAGTAATCGTTTGAATTTTTAATAATAATAGTGTCGCTCATATACGTAGGTACATTGACGACATATTAATTAACTAACAGATTAACAATAAAAAGGATTAATTATTCTGTATTTTTACGCAGAGAATAAGTTCTAATGCCATGTTGCTATTAATTACTATTACTTATAAAATAAGATCTATAGCTGTGTTTTTCCTTCACATCTTTTTCTGCTTACCTCTTTGTGTGGTTCGTTGATGAAACAAGTGATTAAAACGGCTACTACATTAGCATAGACATATTAAATGTCTCTAAAGTCCCTCAGAGGAAGCTTAATATACACCATCCGGCTTTGATTGTGAAGAGTTTTTTATGATCCCGCTTTTTGTGTATCATACAAAAGCAGTAGAATCCTTGCGACGTTAAATTAATCGCGGGTACCTGTTTATCTTGTTCTAATCCCATGGAATTTGAGTTAAAAAATCCTGGCTGCTGGGCTGAAATGCTTTTTATTATCTAATAAACATGTCTAGCGTTATTTAATTTTCATGTTTGAAATATAGCATTAATGTAAACTGAACACTTAAAAGGACTTCATTTACAAGTTGCTCTAGATCACCTCTGTATGCCTAAATGTCATGTGTAGGTTGGTACTTCGTAGCAGTAGCATAACGAAACGATGGGCGTGGGGATCTAGGGAATGTAATGGTTATTGGATTCTCGGAGTTCGGCAGGTATGTTGACCATTAAACAATAATAACATTTAGTTATTTCGGCAAAAAAAATTAAATCAAAAATACACGTATCTCAGTAAAAAAGTACGATTTGAAGAAAAAGCAACATAGATTTTGGAAAAAATGATTACCATTAGAAGTGAATTTAAAATATTAAATCATAATTTTCTTGTAGAATCTCTTAGAAATAGTGGGCAACAGTCAAAGGCTGTGTCGATAAAAGGATAGCATAAATTAGAGGAGGCGTGAAATTCCACCTCGCTCCGTCAATCTACACAGACTTGTATGACAGATTTAAAATTCCTTAAATTCGAATGTTTTTTCAAGTAAGAATTTTGCTTTTGGGTTAGTATTATATATTTTAATGATAATATGTATTTAGTATCATAATATTAGTATTATGATTTCCATTTGCAATATTGCACGATGAATAGATTTTGTTAAAGTCATATTTTAAATATCGATTGTAAACTTTTAACTATAGCGAAATGCGATGACTTGCTTTGAAGTGATTTGGTCATACGATTAGTATAGATTAACGGTCCTATTTATATAAAAGGACATTAAAGCTTGCGTAAAATTAATTAACTTAATGTAGATTTTAAACGGCGATTACTCGACGCAAGCCGATTATTCATTGGTAAAGTCGATAGCCGTCAATTTCCAGCGACTTCAAATTAGGTGGGTCATTTACTTATCGCTCTTATGTGGTTAAAATAAAATATCGATTTATTACGTCATCACTTATCTAGACTAATTCTTAAATATTAATTGTGGTAGACTTTATTTACGTTATCATTGCTTCCTTTATAAGTGAATATTCTGGTATCCCTAATTTAAAAAAAATATTGCTATAAAGCATGTTACATTAATTAGCTTTAAAATACAAATGCGTTCCGAGATAAATACCATGACATCCGTTTAGAGCACATATTAGTAACTGGTTTAAATAGCGTTATTTATTAATAAAGTACGTGGTAATTGAAGCCCCAATATGACAAACCGCAATATTTATTACGAAGATCATTTGAAAAGATTTGTTCAAATTGTTTTTTCAAGTTTAGGTTGCTGTCATTTTCACTCACAAAATATAAAGGAATCGCAATTTTATCTGAAACTCTTAGTTTTAAAAAGCATTCTTGAGCGGATGTGTCGATGTTGATCCTTTAAAAGCGGCGGTTAGATTGCTTATGAGGCCGCTAAGTGGCACAAAAGCTTACGTCTGTTCCCGGTAATGCTTTGATAAGGGTTAACAGCCAGGTCTATTCTTGACATTCCCCAGATTCTTTGAATGCTTTCAACTCTTCGATTGGGGTTTATGTAGATAGCAGTATATCAACTCGTTTTATCCAAATTCCCGTTTTCTGACACTAAAATGTTACGAGACATAGATACACGACAGAATAAGACATTTTTGAATAGTCTTTAACAAAGTTCCGATACTTCACGTACCCAGATTATTGTGAAACTATCCGACATCCTTGATATCGATGCGGCGACGTTACCGTTCCTAATGACTAAAAAACGTTTAGTTTTGAAATCCAACGCAGTGATAACGCTTTCTTTAAGAAAACTGCTTTTAAGAACACTCAACATTACTAGCTGTAAGTCTTTAGGAACATAAGTGCTAAGTGGAAAAGGTTGGCATTGTAAATAAACATGACTTTGAATATTATTAATATATTCTTACTAGAGAAAATTATGTATAAAATAATATTTTGTCTTTAAAGAGTGGCATTATGACTCTTTGAATTGGGTGGAATAAGTTTATGAGAACTGGCAACAAACAATATTAATTATTTTGTTTGAAACGGGAAAGTGGTTTATTAGGTACTTTTAGGAGCGTATAAGGCACCAGGCGCTAGCTTCTTATAAAGTATTGGATAAGGGTTAACGGACAACATCGGGACCTGTTGAGCGATGTAGCATTCTGGAGTTTTTTTGTATATACGCTTAAGATAGTTACTTTTATTATATAACGGGATTTGAAATCCAGTGCTTTTTATATATACTGTTTTGGTGTATTTTGATTTTATTTGATAGGCTTCGTGTGTAGCTTATAATTAACATGAATATATGGCGAATTGAGTAAGTATTATTACATAGCATTTGAAGCAAAAGACGTCTGTGAGCGGTTTACCTATGTTTATTTGAGAAAGACGACTGACATATTTATTTAACACTGAAATACGCAAATCATAAAACCAAAAACACTGATCGATAAAGTTTCTAAGCACCTAACTATGATAATATTTTCAAATCGGACGTTATAAATTACATTTTTAGTTATACAAAAGTTCTTAGGAATAATTTATTCATGTTTATTCTTTTATTTATTTATAAACTCATAACTCCTCTGGCGTAACCAGTTTATTCATGCTCTTGATATGAATACACATGTTATTCCTATAGTTACGGATATGAAAAGGACTTGCAACTTGTTTTATATAACACACACGGGAACGTTAGTTAAGCTTAAAGTGTTTTGCTTCTTAAAAGGATCTCGTTAAGATTTGTACAAATGAGGAGGAAACAAACAGTAAGGCAACACATGGGTCGGCGAGTGTTGCCGCTCCAGTTTTAGCATTTAACTTTCATGTGAGAAATTTTTCATCGCGAGTGAACCTTGTCGTAAGTAGATTTGGTTTTGATTCTATTTTAATTAAAAACTAAGTGTTGTGACACCTAGAAGTACGTTTGTTGATGATATTATTTACGTACTCGATATTCTTCATTAATATTCTTAAATAATATGAGGCGTAAAAATAAAAAGGCGGACATGTAATTCGTAAAAATTCAATTCCAACCACTTTTACCAAAACACACAGCAGCAGCGTTCGTTTGAGTTTAAATATTTAAACGTCAGGAACGCAAGCGCGGAGTAGGTACGAGCGTATTCAGCAAATCAAGTTTAACCGACCAAAATATTTATTACAGCGGCGCATAAAATATTTCTAAATGTATTCCGAAGCCCACTTACGTAGCGTCCACTAAGCTTAAAATAAATTAACAATTTACACAGGCGGCGCGTGTTTGCCATCAATTACATCGTACTGAAAGAGCCTGGGCTCTCCTCAAATCGCTTGTGAACCCCGCCATGTACCAATGTTTGCAGGTCATTAGAGGCAAAGCGTCTGATCTGTGGAAAAAGCAAAGCATAGTAACATTCAAGAGTAAGCTTTTAGTATCTTTATGTTCTAAATATAACCAAGGAATCACAGATTACTTATAAGTTAGTGCAGGCAGAGAAAATTCTTCAGTAATTTTACAGTAAAAAATGCCAACTTACTTTACACAACGGCAGATACTCGTACACGATACTTGGGTCGATTTGATTTTACTTCATTTTCAATAGCTATCATAATCACTCATTTTGACCTTATTAATAAACGGCATAAGTTTTATTTGCTTAGAGTTTTGTCCGTTTTAAACACATTTCGAGGACGAGAACGTTTGTACAATACTTAATATGTTGCTATTGAGCGATTATGAATAAAGAATATATTCTTGGACATCATCTAAAACTCGACGCATATTAAGGAACATGATCCATATCCATAGTCAGTACAGTATGTTAAAGTAAGAAGTAACTACCAAATTTGCTGGGCCTTGGATCGCTAGTCGAAATTAACTTTGCAAGCACTCGACAAGAACAGAATCACCCTCGCTAAACACCCTTCAAAGGGTTGTTTACAAGTTGCGAAGTAAACAAAACAAAACTTGTTTCTGCAAAGTCCTTTTTAGTTTCGCCAAAGAACTAGTCTATTAGCAAACAAAAAAGGCGCAAGTGAAATGTACTCATTACCTCATTGTTCTATTTGAAGTTTTTTCGGCGCCGTTGTAATCGCACTTCAAGTTGATAAAGAGCTTTAATGAGGCGGAACTTACTTTGTTTAATCGTTGCATGGCGACGCCAGGTCGGTAACGACCAGTAATTTTATGAGAAGCCACTAAAAGTCCATTCTTGTGTTCTCCAGTAGGTAGATTTTATTGAAATATCAACAATGTATACCACTATTCACGATAGTGATTACACAAATACATTTCGTATAAATAATAACAAAGTTTTTTAAACGTTGTTAAAGTGTTTTAAGTATTGGGTTTGTTGGTTTTGTATTTAGATTTTTTTAATCGAATAGATTATTCAATCGTGCATCCATCGAAAATGAGTTTGTTTAATTTTTTTTTTACTTTGGCTAGAAACATAATACAAAATTGAGTATCTTGCATAGGAATCTTATTGAAATTGTATGTATAAAATTCTTCGTGCTGTTATATAAACTACTAATACTAACTACATAGAAACAAATGTACGAAGTAACATTTTACATAATGTAGCGAATACTTCAACTAAATTAAATTGAACACATTAACAAGCCCTAATTCACTTACAAAAGGGACTAAATCAGTGTTGAATATGTAGCCAAATTATAAATTGTCCCATTTCGTACTAGTAGCAAGTTGGCAGTAGTTTCACAAGTTTAGAGTAAGAGGTCACTTTGTCCTACGTGCCTACATTGCATTTTCTATGACTTCACTAACTTCATTATCTAATACTGGACTTCTAAGCGACGCAACTTGGGCGACGACGGGTAAGGTGTCCTTCACATCTTACTCCAAGTTGACGATTTCGTAAAGTTCGCTACAAGTACGCTACAATTTAACTATATTTTTCATGAAAAATATGTAAACAGGATATTAGTGTGTGCTTTTTGGGGTATTCTCTGTACATAACTACTAACTTTACTCTGATATTGGACTAAAAAGAAGTAGAAATTTGGATGGAATTCGAAACCGTCGCGACATAAAGTTACTTACATGTAATCCAATAAATACCGGTAGACTACTTATAGAATACTGGTATCTTAACAATTACGACAATTTTCCTATCATATATTTAATTGCCAATTGTTTACATTATTTGTTCAGCCACCCCACTTATTGCAGTCACAATTTTTTTTAATACGATAAAAAGTCAGCTGTAGGTATAAAGCGTTCTCAAAATCACAGTAAACCTAAACTCGATCGGGCCACCGTCTAGACATAATATGAGACGATATGGGACCGGTATCTCTTGATGAAGGTATTTTATTCGGAGGGTCGGCTTACTTCTTACCTTTCCTAATGTAATAATCTTAAATTGGCATTTTGTTCTAGTCGTCAAGTAAGATGGCCGAAGTAGGAGAGATAATTTCGCAACGGACAGTCTTATAAAAGATATAGCGTAACGCGGTATATTTTATTTATTCATACGGATTATTACTGATATTAATTTAACCTTTTCTCTTTTTCAGGTAAATAGCTGAATATCTTTATGAGGCACATACACGATTGGGTGACAAATATTGACTTTCCAATAACAATTTTACGCTTAAATTCGCTGTCCTGTCTCGCTATAACCTACTTACGTGACCCCAGGTCCGTGCGAAGGCAGAAATTTATGACAGGTGTAAATAAAGAGATGCCACAAATGCCACGGCGAATAAAGGCGAGGTTCCTCTTTTTGCTCGGCGCTATTGAGGGGCCGACAAACTTCATACTAACATACTTTATGCATCGATAAAACCCTTATCGTGGAGAACCCTATTCTAAATAACACATTCTTGGGTTCACGAAAGTTACAGTCGGCAGTTACAGGGATGATAAAATTTTTAAGACCTTGTCCTTTAGTTGCTCTGGTTGCTATTCACCTTGAAACATCACAAGGAATTATTTAATTTTCGGTCGAGTGTCAGCCTTATTTGTTATTCTACCATCTGAAATACCCCAAGAAAGATTTAATTTAGATAGTGGTAGGTTTTCGAATCGTAATAAATACCAATAATGTTTCATTGAATATAAAAATGCTATATTAAGCCACACATTTCCTTACGAAAGGTTTAGGTATAAAAATAACATCAATTTTGTCTTAAACCTGTTTATATATAATATTGGTTAAAAATATTCGCCGTTATCCGGTTGTTCCGCAGCATATTAGCATTTCAAAAGATGGTTAGCTCGCTTTGTGTGAAAAAACACAAAACAAACTTGAGCGGCTTGAACGTGCAGTATTATTCAAACAAAAATCACAACTTCCCTTGTTTGATCGCTACTACCCGCGAGATTTAGCGCTGGTATGAATTCAGAGTAAATTGTGAATTTGAGCACCTCGTCGCCTGCACGGGCGAGCGGCTCGCTGAAAATTGATGGGCGACGGCACACTCAGCCAGGTGAGTGAATACCATATATCCCAATATTTGAAAAGCTTCAAAAACTTTATAAGATTTTAAATTTGTGAAATTGAAAATAAATTTCAATTACGCATACGCTTTTATTTGCCGTACCCGATAACTTCACCGGCCACTAACCATATAACTTTTTATGTGAAACATCATTTTTGAATTGAGATAATCGTGAAAGAACTTCAACATGTACTAAATGCTACAGGTAGAATATTGCAACTCTTCCCCTCAATTTCAGCGTCATTAGAATGCGAGAAATATTGTAGCGTTTAGCTGCCGACTGACTAGGAGACAGTGTATAGAAATGTGTACCTTTACATTCCTCGACGGGCGTTTTTTGCTTCAAATGTGCATTTAGTCACGTTAAGGGTTGGGGATCGGGGGGTGGTCTCTTTCATTGTGTAGTCGGCTGCGGCGTCCGCGTTTCGGCGTTTGTCTGCGCCAGTTCAGTAGCTTCCGACTTCTGGTAAGGGATGGTTGTGCGTTTCTCCCTCTACCGCAATACGGTCTTTTCGATATAACGACGAAGTGAAGTTTGTTTTGACACTTTTAATATCTTGAATAAACAAGTTTATGTGAGTTCTTTTTTAATATGGCTGGAAATGTTCGCTGTAAAATTAATGATCACACTAGGAGTACGCGTTTGTTTTGTTTCTCGGAAAGGTTCGTTACTTAAAAAAGTCTGACACTTGTAGAAGCTAAGCTGTTTCACAGCTGTTAGGTAAGAATGGATGGATTTATAATGTTTGTTTTAAAATAAATGAATTTGAAGTTGAAGCTGGAAAGTTCTGTTATATACGTCACACATTTTATTGTCGTTGTAATTTTATTGAAAGTATTAGTTTTATCGCCCTTGTATTTTTTCATTTTTGAGAACTCTCCTATTATGATTTTTAACGGCTTTTTACGTGAAGTTTTCATCTTTATAATTTAGTTATATATGTAATTAAATTTATTTATTAATGGCAACTGGGATACCATTTAACGACATTCTTTCACTAAGCAGGTAGAGAGCCGCTTAAAACATAAACGCTAGTAAATATAGTGTCTCATAAAGGATCGGATTCATTCCCTAACCACATGTGACCACTTGAACATTGAATTCTGTTCAATACATTAAATGAAAGGAAATAAGTTGTTAAATAAGTATTTGTGAGAGCTTATGAAGGAAGTCGAATTCTTAAAGCTTTGACTACGATTAATATTCAGGATGTATAATAGCGCCTACAAATAAGAATACCTATAAATAAACCTTACAGTTTGTACTCATTAAATAAGAAAATATGTAAATTTTTTTACGCACTGCAGACTATCACTACGAAATGTGTTTAAATTTTAATAACTTTGAAAGAGCAAGTAATTTAGTACGTACATACATACCTATATCGTAGCTATGATGATATTACATCTGTTTTATTATTGGGTTAGTAATTATAATAAGGCAGGTCATAAAAATTATTTAGAAAACGATAAATGTATAAAATTTTCATGTCATAATTAAATAGACTTCCTTTGGCAAGCTACCTACCTTCTATTCCTCACATAACTGTTTCAGAGCAAGTACGAGTATTATATCTAAAATCTGTTACATCGCTGTAATTATGCAAAATAATATCAGAATTTCTTGCACTGGTAATTGCATAAAATTCGGTTTAGAAGTATGGAAATAATAAACGAATATACATATTATACATACATATGTAACAAATAAAATGGTGACTTTTAAATAAACTCATCAATACCCGATTCTTTGCGTTATCAAAGATGATGTTATGATAAGAAATTAATGCGTATGAAAGTATGTATGTCCATCTCCAACTATCGTAGCCGTTTACGATCATTCAACTTTTTATACTTCTTTCAGATTAGATAAAAATCTTGTAATATTTTGAGTTGACAAGCGGCTTTATGTCGACGTATCAAATATTAATACGCAAATGCTTACTAGTACCATGTTTGTTAAAATGAAAATTAATTTACGGGAAAATAAAAAAAATCCACTACAATCATTTAGCGTTACCTCCTGAAACATATTTTGTGTTATTTATCTATTGGGCGATGTAACATTTACCGTCAATAGAAATCTAAAAAACTCATGACAATAGTTATACGACACAATATATGACACAATTCGACGTAGATATGTATTCGCCGTTCACCTGTCCTGCCATTCTGTACTGTTCGCCGTCCTGCCGCCCCATCGCCTGTCCTCATGTTGTGTGGACATTTATTTGCCTGCAACGCGTTGACACAGTTGACCGCAATCACCACACTGGCTGATTTCAACGCTGATATAGCAATGAAGTTAATCGGTTTTAAACACAACAGTTCTTAATTACCTAGCCAACAATCATTAAGAAGCTATTAAAGTTTCTTGTTTACACAAAATCTTAATGATGAAATTCCTTACATAATATTTTTAAAATGGATTGTTTTTTTAAATTTTGAAATCTCTTTATTTAATGAAAGACTAGGTTGAGTTTAATACATAATCTGAATGTTTAAAATCATTTTACCAGAAAAACTTCTCTTCTGACTAGGCATGCGTATATTATGACTAGCTATGTCCACGGCTTCGCCCGCGTACGGACCAATGTTTTCCCGTTCTGGCAACATTTGACATTGCTGCTCCATTCCTATTAGTCATAGCGTGATGTTATACAGCCTACAACCTTCCTCCATACAAGTGGACTATTCAACACGAATATATTTTCTCAATTAGGACCAGTAGTTCTTAAGATTAGCGCGTTCAACCAAACAAACTCTTCAGCTTTCTAATATTAGTATAGATTTTAAATTAAATCTTATCTGAAACCTTAGTAAGGTTTTTTTATGAGATCATTTGTAAAACGTGCAATCGAACCTTCATAAACTCGAGAACCCCGAAGACAGTCGGTGCATAAGAAATTTTCACTTTTTAATTGGCTCCAAAATTACATTCTAATAATACAGCAGTTAAAATAATTTTCTCGTAAAATTTCTTTCTTCTTGTAAGAATTTATAAACCCAAGTGTTTGAAGGAAACGCTCGATTACCTACTCTTTGTCGCAGAAGAGGAAAAATTGTCAAATGCCACTGACTATTAAAAAGAACCCTTTAATTTTGATCATTCATTTAAAGCTAGACATATATAAAGTCGAGAGTTAATTACGCAGTTTATAAATTATTGGATCCTTTCCCGACGAACGATCGTCTCGTATAGTACATAGATATCGAAACTGCTGTAACATATTTATTTAATTACATATATTGGATCACAGACAGCAATAGGTGCAGAACGAACATTCAAATGTATTATTATAACATTTCATGTATTTAAGTTATAATTAGATTTATTGATAAAAATATATTTTTTGAAATATAGTAACAATATTTTTGAAAAATCGGTATACTACGCTTTTGCAATTTTTTCCTAGAAGTTTCAAATGTACAATGCAAATTTTATTGTGTATAAGTTTCAAAAGTAGTTCTTAAGAGTCATTTAAAAATTAAATTGATATAAACAATATTACGGCCTGCGTCTAAACAAACAGAAAATAAAGACGAGCGGGAATAGAATACATTCACTGTCACCGCACACGATGCATTGTATTGTCATCATTTGTTACCGAAGCATTGTCTGTTTTATCTGTCTGATGTAATCTTTGATCAAGGTAACTGCTTAAACTTCTATTCGACAACTTTTTCTTGTTATTCTACAATATCACATAAAACGATGGTTTCCTTACAGCCGGCAAAACATCACATAATATAATACATAACACGGCCCACGGCCTACACGTCTCTGTCAAGGTTATAAAATATGCATATGACTCACCTGACGTTAAACAAATCCATAATATTATTGTTAATTTCAAAAACAAAATCGCCCACGACAATGTCCTTGAAAAATCTTTCAGCTATTTTCAAGAAAATCAGACACGAATTTAACTTACGTCACAACCTGCTATTTCGTAACTGTTTGTAGGTTTCAACTTAATGAAAATTATTCAAGTTTTTATTTCTTTTTTTTCCGATATAACATTGTGATGGATAAGGAGTACCTACCTCAGAATCACTCAAAGTAAATAGTTAAACCAAAAAGCTCGGTAATTTACCATCTTTTTTTATTTTGTAATATTCAATGTTCAATGTTCAATGCTCACTGATTGAACACTATAATATCAGACTGATTGGTTTTTCTCATGTCACCGGTCATTGCAACAACTCCAAAACAGATCGAATAGCTGTTAGTAATCTTGGGAGTAATTAATACGTATATCTAATCGTGTTTTACTGGCTGCTGATTGCGATTTATGGCTCTGATCTCTACGCGACTGGTTACTGAAATTCCCATTGAATATAGGTTAGAAGTCACATTTAGTCATTAGAGGCAGTGTATACTTCATACTTGTTATTGGTGGCAACACATAATCGTTTTCTGAGAAGCCAGGAATTCTTCGCCTCTGCTTACAAAAACTGGAGATACGCGTCGTTTGAATTTCATTTTATCTAGAAATTAAGAAGCAAACTTTCTTTAATTCTCATATTCCCAGAATCAGTGAATTGTAGTTAACATGTTTCTAATTTTGTGTGCAAAGTGACATAATGATAACATGTACCCAATTCTAGGTATGACTATTCAGTGTTAATTCTGTTTAGTATTCTTATTCTGCAATATAAAAAGTGATGGAAAATATTATTACGTAATAAATATAGTACTTTGTTATATCAGAAAGTTACTAGGTATTTGCACCGTTTTAAACTAGCCGCTGGAGTGCTTACGGCCTTTATGACCTAAAGTAAATAGAAAAGGGGTTAAAAGAAAACAAAGCTATAGAGCTGCGTTTTTTGTTTGTTTCTTTGACTTTCTTTCATAGAATACCCGTTCTACATACTTCTACGGAGCTCCATCATGAAACGAGCGTTTACTCACGTTAGAGCGAAATTAGACTTCAGAATGTTCTGGAAATTCTGTTTGTACTCACCTCCTTAGTTTTAGGTAGGTATATGCTTATCCGTTCCAAAGTTTATAAGCATAGTTTTGGTTAGATAGATCCTATTCAATCGAAGTGTACTTCGGAATGTATGTAAATGCTTCGTGAGCGAATCATGCGGGATCTTTATTCGGACCGCCCTTGTGTATAAACCAAGTTTACTCGCTGTAGCCATTTCGTAGTTTCCTTGCTCTTAGTTTATCTTCGATTGACCGCTGAGCAATTAAAAGTAGTGGATGCAACACAAGTGCTCATTCAACTTTATCGGTAACAACTTATTCCGAACTGGAAACGGTTTCTGTAACTTGCAGATTGCTTTGAATGAAACATTTATCCTTATATATCTTTCTCCCTCTCTCTTACTGGCTAGCATATAATGGTATAGTTATGACACAAAACGTACGAGTTCCCAGTTATTCCCAGATCGCTATTCTATGCTCTATAGAATGGAGCTACAGCGTAAAATAGAGTAATTGCTTCTATATGTGACGGTAATGGCCAGTATTCCCGTCGGGCGCATGAAATAATTTGAAAGCCATAACGTCACTACTATATTGGTAACATGTCCACAATAGCCGAACAACAATGGCTGGATAGCGTAGGCACACCCACTCTATTATTGAATGGAACTATAATTGTTTGCTAATATCGGTTTCACTATGAATTCATAAACAGAGTATCTTATGATGTTGTCGCTATTCATTTCTTATGTCTTCAATTTTATTATTGCCACGATAAACTTTGCCTATTTTTGGCATAAAAAACCTTTATTTGAAGGTCTGTAACGTTTTCTTAAACTGTTAAGAAGAGAGTATCTGTCTTAATAAAACCGATGAAATGCAGCAACATCTTTCTTTCGTGTACTTTCTTGACGTTTCCCCGCAGGAAGAAATAGGATCCATTTCTCCATCTATCAGATTTGCATACGAGAATGATTCAGGTTATGTATAACTTATTCTTGTCTTGGCTTGTCAACTATGAGCTATGTATGTATATGACAACTTAAAATTATAATATATGAAAAGTTATAGGTAATATTTATTATATTCAGTTAATAATACTAGCAGCTTATTTTATATACGTATATTTCACTTTTATTCAAAGGTTGCTTTTTGAATTTACCTCCTTCTTTGGAATTTATCAGATTAACATATACCTATGTATATATTAAAACTATCGTATAGAGCGCGAACAAAGGCTTTCTGTAGTCCTGAAATGAAATTTCATTGTGAGCTTTTATTAGCGTTCCAGCTTCGACCGGGATGATCTCTTTATTATCGCCGAATAATTTACGTATTGTAATGCGTTAAGTCTTACGCTCAATCGCATTTTGTTTTAATTTCGTTAGTAATAAAGAATTTTTTTAATTCTGCTTTTAAAGACCCGTTTTCGGTAAGGAATTTTGGTTAAAAATGTTTTTTTTTTATTATTAAACCTTGTTCTGTTATTTTGAAGGAACAGTTCTGAATTGTTTTTAATTTTATTCTTTCATAAAATACATCTAAATTTTTTCACGTTGCTTTTTATATTGCCACCAATCTCGTATTCTGCGGTAGTTAGAAAGTTAATATTAATAAAACTGTACAAACGACCGAGGCGAAGTAACAAACAAGATACATTAACGATAATATCACATCCAACAGGTATCTTCCAACTCATTCAAACTTATATTCACGTGGGCAGTTAAAGTTCCGAAATATGTAGGTCAGGTCTACCATTGTTGGTCCACGTCTTTGGAATATGAATGTCAGTTGACGTTTCTTTTCGCTTGTGTGTTTATTGACATGTGTTTATACGCTTCTATTTTTATCACTCAATTGCTCATATTCTATTTTTATCTTCGTTTAAAGAAGCATTTTGTAAACATATATGAAACTAGCTGGGCTCGCGGCTTCAACCGCGTGGAAATGAATATTTTCCTGTTTGTACAACATTTGTCATTGCTGCTTGGCTCCTATTAGTGATAGTGTGATATTATATAGCCTTCCTTAATAAATGGATTATCTAAAATAAAAATAATTTTTCAATTCGAAGCCAAAGTTCCTGAGATTAGCGTGTTCAACCAAACAAACTCTTCAACTTTATAATATTAAGTATAGATCTCGCTTTCTGCTTAGTGTTAAAAAACAACAAACTGTTTAATCATCTCATATATATGTCGGAGATTCAACTGGATTTCCGGCATCGTCGTCCGCCATATTTAATTTTATTATCAGTGCGCACGTCAAGCGCAGGCGCTGTTCTGAGAGAGACTGACTCAGGGGGGGGACACTTCCATACAAATGATGTTTGTAAAATTGAGCTGCGCCATCTCAATTTTGTATCAGGAAAAAAATCTAGGCCAATAAATTTACATATCAAAAATTAATTTAACGATTATAATAATATAATTATAATATATCAATATAATATAATTTAATAATATGATTACATAATTATATGTTTATATAATAGGTTAATGTTTTTTTGGATTTTGGCAATGTCATTACTATGAAAGACATCTTTTAAATAAACAATATGGTGGATCTACATCCATGTACGAGTGCTTGCGTATTT
>DWGJ01002749.1:0-14925 GCA_018246895.1 Aspitha aspitha aspitha | reverse complement strand
ATCCAAAATATTCCTTATTTCATACTCAGTAAGACTCACATTCATAAAGGCAAAAGCGGCATAATGTCGCGCAAAAAAGGGCGTTTTCTAATCGGTTATTTTTTACAATATTATTTTATTTTCATTAATTTTCAAATGGCTACCCTGTAAAATGTGAATTTTGAGTTGTGTGATTATTCATGAAAACCAGCGAAATGTCTCCGTAACACACCGAACCGTGTGTACCTTATTTCGTGTTTTCTTCGTTTAGTTTCAATTTAGCGAATAAAGTGAATAATTTTATAACGTTAAGTTATTTTGATACAATAAGGCGCGCATTTGCACGAATCATTCCTGTGTTTGATTGTTAACGGCCTTTTTCCTGTCGCCTGCCCTATTTGTCGCCCGCATCCTATTGTTTTATTCCTTTTCCTGTCACGCGTGTGACACGCACGCGGGTTGCGGAAAGCATCTGTGAAATGACCGGGTGCGGTCGAAAACCGCTCGATAGTTAAAAGGCCCATAAACACTTAGATGTAAGCGAAAAAAGCATATTCTAATGTACTTTAAATTTGCCACGTTAATAAATTAAAGTGTTTAATTTGCAATGTTTTCTTATTTTTGTAAACCATGCGTTTCATTTCACACTGGCCTTCTGGTAGTGGTTGGAGCACCTAACCCCAGAGTAGATCGTGGATTCGATTTTGAATTCCAATTGAATTAAAGAGATTTCTAAATTTCTTTCCTTATTGCACACTTAAGTAAGAACTTTCATAAAGATCCTATCTGCAAAACTGAAGTTACTAGATTCAGCGGATTCGGTTGGCCGCTGCCCCTTTGTAAATATGTCGCAATTCCAAAATATATTGATATTTCAGTAATTTGCCCTTAAATAATCTATTTTTATTTTATTATATTTCTTTACAATACAAGCTTTCAATAATTGCTTTTTATTTATTAGAGTTACTTATTTGACTTAATACTTCACCCATTTCCTTTGTAAAACTTTCTTATTTCCGTTGTATTTTTATGGTGTCAATTGTCATTAATATTACGCGTCAATTTTCTGCGAAAATCAAAAACATATAGCATAACGAATCGTGAGAATTTAACAAGCACCGATTATCATAAATGTCTAAAAGGGCAAATAACAACATATTATTGAGTGTTATTGTAGGTAGATCGAAAAAACAGACAAATACTTCTGTTTGGAGCATTTATTTCTTTCCCACATTCTGTTACTGATGATAGCTTGTTCAAAATGCTCGACCTGTTTAAGCCGCTCCGTTCGATTCTGAAATTCCAAAATGTGTGTACCGACAACAACGTGTTCCGGATGCACTATAAGGCGACAGTGATAATGTTGTTAGTGTTCAGTGTGCTGGTCACCTCGAAGCAATTCTTCGGCGAGCCTATCCACTGCATGAGCGAGAGCGACACAGACAACGATCAAGAAGCTATAAACAGCTACTGTTGGATTTACGGCACTTATACTCTAAAGAGCAAATATGTTGGTTCGTATACACGTTATTATCCCAATGCCAACTATGGGGGTTTATCATCGGATAAATTACGATCTCATTACAAACAAAACCTTAAAGAAAAACGGGTCTCAAATAATAAATGTGGTCATCTTAGTTCCGATAGCCGTTTAGAAACAAAAATGTGTTTCTTATCTACATGTACCACATAGTACCTTAGGCTCAGGTTTTGAATGAATGTTTGATTAAATTCAACCTTTCATGTACAATTTATTATAGGTGTAGAAGGCAAGCATATGGCTTACTTGGGTGTGGGTCCTGAAAGCATACAAGATGAACCCGTCAAGCACACCTATTACCAGTGGGTGTGTTTTGTGCTGCTGGGACAGTCTGTGATGTTCTACACTCCACGCTACCTCTGGAAGATCTGGGAAGGTGGACGAGTGAAGGCACTGGCATCTAATTTAGGTATTTTTTTGTGAATTCAAAAGGTTTACAATCAACGGAATCCATCATTATGTTTTTGTCAGAGTGATTGCCTTCTTAGGCACAATATGTACGGTTTGTATGTGTACTTGTACTTGTGTGTGTGTGGGTGTGTGTGACTAACTCTCATTCCAAAAAAGAGATTATCATTTTGCAACTTGACTTATTATCAACAGCTCGTATTTCAGTTACAAAACATAGCTAATAATTTTTTGCCAAATGTAATTTCAAATATTAATTCTAAATTTATTTCGCATATTGCATAATACATTAAGTATAAGTATTTCATATTTACAGAACTATTTTCGTAAATTTTACAATAAAGTACAGTGATTGCAACTATTACAAATTTAAATTTTTATACAAATTTAGCCTCAATAATTGTAACATATATGTATGTGTATGATGCAGCTGGTCCATTGGTCACAAAGGATTGGTACAAGTTCAAGCGCAGTGAGCTGGTGTCCTACTTGAGTTCTACCAACATAAACACACATAACATGTATGCCTTGAGATATGCCTTCTGTGAGATACTCAATCTTGTCAATGTGGTAAGTTATTTGTACATGTAATAATACTGTAGAAGAGTTCAATTCTGTATGTTTATTATACGTTAAGCTTCACATAATCATGCAAAAATATAGAATGCCCGAGAATTTATTGAATTATAACATATTGTTTTTGTAAATTATCAACAATAAATACATTTTATTTCATTGCATAGTGTAAGACTACTTAAACGGTATACAGCACTAAACTTTCTGTTATATAACATCTTCAGTACACGTAAACATAGTAAATAACTCTCGGAAACGAATAATGTTCAAATTGACACAGTGAAAAATAGGATTATAGAAAAAAATTTCATTAATTTCAGATTGGACAAATGTATCTACTAGATATATTTCTGGGTGGAGCGTTCCACAACTATGGTGCGGCGGTGGCGGCGTTCTCGCACACGGCCCGAGTGCCATCCAACTTTGTGGACTATGCCGCCGTCAACCCCATGGATCAGTATTTCCCCAAGCTGACCAAGTGCTGGCTCCGGACGTACGGGCCGTCCGGTACCATACAGATCAAGGACAGGCTGTGCGTTTTGCCTCTCAACATTGTAAACGAGAAGATTTTTGTGATACTCTGGTTTTGGCTCATCTTCTTAGCTTTTCTTTCAAGTCTGGCGGTTCTGTTCCGCATGCTGGTGTTTACACTGCGTCCGGTGAGAACCCTCATGCTCATGGGCCAGCTGAGGTACGTCAAGAGGCGAGCCGTGGCCAAAATTGTTAAACGTTTCGGCTTTGGCGACTGGTTCTTACTATATTTGCTGGGCAAAAACTTGAACCCGCTGATCTATCAAGATTTGATTGTTGAACTGTCAAAGGAATTCGAACCTAAGTCTCTTATGGTTTAATCATATTTTCCATTGTGTTCATTAGATTAGATTCCAATATAGATATTGGCCGTAGATCATATTATATTCAGACAGTGAAGTTTGCAGCAGAGTATATTTGAATTGATTTTTACTGAAATAAGACTGATTTAACTATAATTAGGCAAATGATTGAATATCTATAAGTTAGTTTATTTCAGCGTCATATATATAGTTCACAATTTGATGTGGATCAGAAAAATTATTATAGCATTAACCAGAAATGTATGTTTCATTTTTGTAGTAAATTTAATATTTACGTATTATGGAACTACATACTTTAAGAATTAAATGTTGATTATAACAAAATAACTGGTTAGTCAATGGAAGTAGTGTGTAGTAAGATTCAAACCCTCTAGAAATATTGGATGAGACAGTATCCATCTATTGCATTTATATTTATTTATGCCTACAATTTTTTCTTGATTACCGATGTCAAAATTAATAGAGCCTTATTTGTGGGCCAATACTTTTGGTTTTGTTCTATTTTAAGCATTTGTTATTACATGTTACCAATGTTGTTTGTTACATTAATTTGTAAACTGGTTAGGTTACCTGCGGAGATTTAGTAATAAATCTATTTTGTTAATATTGTTGCCTTTTATTTAGATTCAGTATGTTTTATAATACAACCACAACATATTTGTGTATAAAATTTCTTACTTGTTTAGAATGTAAACAAGAGGTCTTTTGTACAGTTGACATGAGTTATTTAAAAAATATCCAATTTTAATTATGTCTAACACAAGTGTAAACCTAGAAACTATCCAGAGCATCCTCTACAACCACAATGCACACATTCAACAATGCGACCCTCTTCCAATTTACTCTTAGGCACTCTGCATATGCAATTTGTCGCAAAATTTGTGTCCCTGGTCTGTATGCATCGCAGACAGCACAGATTTTCATATCCTGTCTTCTTCCACTTTGCTATTAGGTTGGCATCGGCAATTTTCTCGTCCAAACAATACTGGTACAGCTCTCTGCTGATTGCCTTCCGCCTGTAGAATAGGTCGTATATATAGCGGGACTTCTGATGGTGGATTTTGAATATTGGCCAGAGTGATTCTTGCTTGCGTTTCCCTTCGTGAGGTTCAGTCTCGGCTGAAAGGTTTACAGTAACAATGTTTAGTGTAGTTTACATAGAATTGACATAATATTGATGAATCCTTCTCGCTTCAGGCTTGAGTATACCAGAATTAACTCTTAACTAGCTACTAAGTGATTAATGCCAATCATAGAAGCCAGTGGAGATGCATTACAAGAGCTAGTCTAGAAAGACGAAAAGACCATGCTGTCACCATGATCATATGAGCAGACGAGCACTAACAGGAATATACAACCCTGTTATTACATGATATTTAAACAAAGTTGTTGCAAAAACCTGATCCTCCACTTCATGAAAATAGAGAAGTTCTATCCAAACTTAACTGGCGTTTTTTATCAACGTTTATAACAGCTTTAGAATTAACACGTTAAAAGTCAGGGAAACTAGTAACAAAGTTTTGAGTTTGACACGAATACTAACCTTCTCGCATTTTCTGCTCCAATTCTTCCAACGTTGGTTCTATTAGCTCCCATCCTTCTGGTGGTGATTTGCGGCTTCGTCGAACTTTTGGCATACTTACAATTAGTTATGTTTCGAGTTGTAATCTAAAAACACAAATAAAATGATGTATGAAAACATTCACTGTTGCAAGTCCTTCGCATCAAGTTATAAGTAAAATAACTTTATAGCATCTGTTTTTAATTGATTATTAACACTCACACAATACAAAATCGATAACTTATATGGGTATAGTTATAAGAAGTTACTGAAGCTACACCATAACACGAGAGCGAATTTGACAACATTGGCCATAACGAATTTGACTGACATTACAGTTTACAGTACACATTAATATTACCATAAAGTCATAGATTATAAAACACAAGATGATTTTCAATGTTATCTTCTATATATTAAGGGTATTGAAATTTTTGGTTATTTAAAAAATTGAGCATGAGTAGAAACATAAATAAAAAAAAACTAAATATGCAAATCTTTAAAATATTTATTTGGAGAAGCTATGGATTTTTTACACAACCAATTTATTATATGAAGCTATAGCTATGTCCGCAGCTTCGCCCGCGTGGGATTCAATATTTTCCCGTTTTTGCAACATTTGTCAATGTGACTCTATCCGTATTGGTTATAGCGTGATGTTATAACAGCAGCCTTCCGCAATAAATGGACTATTCAACACAAAAATAATCTTTCAATTCGAACCAGTAATTCCTGAGATTAAACCAAACAAACTCCTCACCTTTATAATATCAGTCTAGACTAAAAACAAACTAACTTACGTCTGTTTATGAATGTATAAAAAATTACTGATCTTGCTATCATCAATTACATTAGTCGAGCTAGTACAATTTGTAAATTTGCGTGCCGTTAACTTTACCCTTTCTTTCGTATTAGAAGTCGGTTGCAGACGCATTATTGCACCTGAGGACTGAAACAAGATGTTTTCATAACAAATCCTTCACGTTAGCCGTAAATATTACGATATTACTGCCCTGAAAAAATTATATGTTCCACCTTACTTGGGGCGCTCGGTGATAAGTCTCTTGCTACAAACGGCTGCAAACCTGAAAACATTGAGCACTATATTTTTTCTGTGTAGAACTTAATAAACATTAGATTAGTCTGTAAATACAAGTTCATAGGTTATTAAAACAGATCATTTATATATATGTAATATATTTATTGATACTGAAGTTATATCATCTCCTGCACTACACTAAAGGAGAACTTTAGCTGAAGAATTAGAAACCCAGGTTTAAGTTACAAATGTAGAAAATAAACAGAAGCAACCTAAACATGATTTCATAGTGTTTCATTGCCGTATTTTTCTGATGTAATGTATCTGATATTAACAAATAAAATTCGAAAATCCCAATAGGCTTCTTTAATTTTTTTAGAATAGAAATATTCAACACTCAATACTTTCTGCACACCTTGTTAGGAACCTGGCGGGATGGTATAATATTAATAATTGTTTTCTTTGTTCGAAAAACGGATTAAAAATAAATCTTTTGTCACACTTCTTAAAAAAGTTGATCAATTGCAGTATGCAATTCTACTGTAAGTGTATTTAAAGTTAGCAGTTCAATGAAGTAGGTACCTGCATATTATAAACAAACGATCAAAAAAGTTCAGGTCGTGAAATAAGAATAAGGAGCAATTGCAAAATAAATACCTTGAAGAAAACCGTTTATATTAATAGTAATTTGAACTATTGATCGCCTAACTGTTTTATACAGTATTTATACACCACTATTTTAATTTACAGTCATCCTAAATAACATACACATATTTAGCAAGTCCAAGCAGCATGACATTCCTACAGCCTGTTTGGTGCTTAGCTTACTCATTAGGAATTTAGCGGTAGCTACCTACACACTAGCAACGTAATTGTGCTTTGCACACCGCAGAAAGTTCTATTTAATCGAATTCCACTATTTACAACAACATTGGATATAATAAAAATAAAAGTGATCGTAAACATCTCGCATTCGATCGATTGGCAAATATGAAATACCTAGCTATTTTCAATGACCGTCACAACATTTTACCTGTGTGGCGTGTATGAATAACGGGGCTACCTACCTATGCAACGTTGAACGTATGAGTTGCATTGTCCCTCTCGCGGGAGTCATTCGAAAGCTTGCGAGAACGAGAAGGCTATAGTTTACGTGCCTCGATCAGCGCTGTTGGAATGTGGTGTTGCGTTCGCGCAGCTAGCAGTCGAAACAACCAGTCTTTTCATTAGATCGCGACAGCAGTGTAGTGGACGCGGATACTCTGACAGCCTACTGAGAAGGTTACGAAAATATGTGTGAAAATTGCCGTTACACGAGTGTTTGTTGTTGATAAGTGCTCATATTGTGACCGTAGTGCTCAAAGTTTGTGTTATGAAGTTTAGTTGACGGAGGCTTTCAAGGAACACCGGCTGTATCGAGTATTTACCTGTAAGTACAGCGTACGTGTCTCCGTGACGTCGTGACTCTTGCTCCTGTCGATCCTTGTGTCGTGAACTTGTGATAAAACATTGCCTATTGTACTTATTCATGCCGTTCGGAATATACAAAATCTACACATTACTACCTAATGTAGGTGTACCCACTTTTACTTCATAAAAGCGCTTGATCTTTTAATAATTCAGCAATGAATCTAAGCAGTATCATTTGTAGCAATGGTAATGATAATAACAGGCCATCTTAAAGTAGAAAAACGTCATTAACTTAGTACGATTGGCCGTCAATAGAATAATGATCTCAAACTTGGGGTGATAAAGTTTAAATTACATTAGATTAAGTTACAGCGAACACTATAAATGCTTAGTTGCGTATAATTATAATAAATATTGTAATATCTGATTGTTAATTATATACGGATATATTTGTTATCTCCGATACCTACATCTATTGGTTAAAAATAAATCTTAACAGCTTTTAATCTGTATTTTTCGATCTCATCCAAAATGAAACAGAATAATGGTATCAATGTACCTGCTTATCGTAACATTTACCTATATTGAGCGAAAGTAGGTATATTGTATGTAACAATGTATTAGGACGGAATTAGTACCTATCTCCTAAAACAAACGAACAAATGCCATATGTAGGTACTTAAATCGTAAATTCTGTAAATGCACGTAAAGAATATTGATTTGTTTTGTAGGTATTTTGTACATTCTTTTTATACAATACAATTTTATTGAGCGAATGCGGTTTCTGTATAAGGAATAAACAGGTAATCCTTTAACCCGGAGGTCAGTCACCTTTGCCCAAGAAGTGGTCGGTAATGTCCGTATAAATGTACAAACCTTGGAGAATAAAATCCCATTTTCAAATCGGTCAGCTGTACACACAGTAGCTTATTTGCCTTGTCTGGTACTGCACCCAGACTTGCCAGTGAGAATACAAAATGCATGTAACATATAAATTTCTATTTTCGAGCATGAATTAATTAATGTACGTGACTATACCTATTACTTCTGTAATAAACAGATTGTGTAATAATAGTTGTAATTTTAACTATCACTATTTTAAGTAATAATTTAGAGCTCAAAATATCACAAGTTATATTTACGACAACTTTTGCTTTTGTGATTTCGTCTTTCGTGTCTATGTACTTAGATGACAACCATCTTTGTAAAATTAGTAATATAGGCGGCCAGCGTGAAATTGTCTATTATAGAAAGAATTACTACTTTTTCTAAAGCCTGAACAAAACGTGACAAATGTCATTATGAAATTAAACAGAAGCTTTTTACATATGAATAATTGAAAAGCGACTTAAACAGTGAAGTATAAATAATAATATATTGACAAACTTTTTATATGCTGTATCAGCTAAGCCGAAACTTTTAAATACAGGAAGAGTAAGTCGGACAATGGAATACATTACAGGTGTAACAACATGATTATGTTATGCTGTATAACGTCACAGGATATGTAGGCCACGTAACGAGCCCATTGTAAAATACAGATAAAAAATATGTGTAGAATCAGTGATTGAGGCCATTTTAATATACGTTTTGAAAGGTTTCATCTTTATGTGTAATATTGTAAAATACCCACGAGTACATGTATTTCGTTTTACAAATACCTACGTAAATACGTTTGCCAGCCGAAGGTCAAGACGTTCGGCTTAGGGTGCGTTTCCACCAGCGAGGAATGTATTTGTTAAGAACCAATAGGAGAGAAACCTCGCTCCGCTAAGCGTACTAAGCGAGGCTAGGTGAATGAAGGGATCCTATTGGTTCTTAACAAACATGTTGCGCGCTACGCATCTTCGCACATCCCTGGTGGAAACGCACCCTAAGTGTCAACAAAATAAATCATGACTTGTGAATCTGCAATACCTGTGATGTGCAGATATTAGTTTTGTTTCATTTGATTCAAAAGCTAAAAGTTTCGCTTCATATTTCGTAGGTACTGTTTATTAAAAAAAACGATTAACTTTAACAAACAAAGAAGCCAGTAAGCATAACTAACTAATATTAATTTAAGACCATTAGAAAAGGTTATTATCTCCAACCTAAAATCTTAAAGTATGAAAAGTTTAACGTTGTCTATTGGTTATTGAAATTCGAAGCGATGACGCCATTCATGCCAAGAGGACGTGATTTTAGGTCACGCTTTTCCATTCATGACTCTTGTTTACCTGAAAGAATAAAAAAAACTAAGGTCGTTTACAAATGCGTTACCATTTAATTCTTTTCTGTTCATAGTTCTGCACGCTTCACGCGTTTATACACTGCTAGTATAATATTTTAAATAAAAGCTTAACTTATTTCAAGCATTATTTTTTCACGGACGAAGAGAAATGGTATATGCATAAATATTTTTAATAAAAAATAAATAAATGAAGTTGTAGCTCGTTTCTGCAGTTCCCGCCAAATTATGTTCATCCAAATGCTAAAAGGAAAATAGAGGTGAAGTACTGATTGATAAGATTTTACAATGATGAGATAAATTAAAATGTTTAGGTGGTATGTAATCAATATAAAAAACATTTTTCGAAATTTCGTCTTGAAGTTCCAAGTTGTGTGTTTTGTTTTTAGTATTCAGCTAAATAATAAGTTACAGGCATAATAAAAGTATCAAAAATATAACTAAAGATTTCTCGAGAAATTAAAACTTATCATTCCTTGTCAGTTCTACTTCTAACTTTGTCACAATATTATTTTAAGCAAGTTATGTTTGTTTTTAACGTAATTGCGCTGGAAAAAAATATCCGTGTCTATGATTGTGAGGCTTGTATTATCGCAACCATAGACTCCTCCTTTGACGTAAAGGTCACGGGCCGCTCACGAGAATGCTCCGCCAGCTCACCAATGTTATATAATTATTGGTTTGTCTTTGAGTCCAATTACAGGTAGTAAAAAATTAACAGATTATCATTCGTTGTTACATCATTAAATTAAGTATGGTTAATGAAACTTAATTCAAAAATCATTTCTGTTTTTACATCACATCCGTTGTGGCCAAGGGTAAATTTATCTGCGGTTTTTATTACACATGCATTTAAGCTAACGTAAATTTTAATATTCGGAAGACATCCGGTATGATGTCAGAATATTCCAAAGATTTAGGTACTCACAAACGCGATCCGTAAAATGTTTAGCTATGTAGGTACCAGATGTAAATTAATGATTTGGCAGTCAGATATAATCATCGAGTCGATAGTAATGTCAATCACAACTTTATACCTTAAGATGCAAATTATACTAAATAATCACGTAACTGAGCAACTACAAATAACAGGCTGTTTACCATTTGTTTGTAAAAGAAGTTTTAAAATAGAGCAAAAGAAAAATAAATAAAAAAATAAGATGCTAATAATTTTCCCTTCTTTGAAGAACAAATCGGCAGGAACCGGATCCAAAATCGGATGGGAATTGCCAATAGATAGACGTCATCCTTTACAGATTGTACATGTAACATGTTCCAATTTTGAAACCTGGTGCTGTACTTACGTTTAATAATCATAAAAAAATAGATACTTTTTGTTAAGGATCAAGCAGACATTAATTTCCAGCAAATTTTTATTTACGCCAGTTTTAAGTGGTGACTGTGGCCCTTAACATAATTAATTATCTTATTTTATAATTACAGGCTTGCATTTAGCTACAATTTCATGAAGGTGCATTTTTGTTTCTTGTGGGAATACAGATAACGCCTATGTTGGGAATTGAGTAGAAAAACCTTTTGTCTTAATTGTATTGTCAGCGTACTATATTTTCTGAAACATCATTTTAAAAATTGTTGCTTAATAATATTATTGGACTTATTTATTTTCTAGCGGTATAAACACCTATGTAGTACGTAGGTATGCGATATTTCTTAACATGTAACAAATGAAAGTAAACACACTATTTTAACACGTTTTCTCTAAATGTTATTATAATATTGCAATAATGTTAAACAAATATTTATAACTGTGAATTTAATTATTTTTTAATTCTATTTCAAATTAAGCATTCTATTTCAAATTCAGAACGAATGTTTTTAAATTTTACCAAAAATAGTTGTTTATTCAACGCATTTTCAGAGTGCTAAACACGTCATACACTTTTGAGTGAATGAACACCCCTCATAACAGACTACCTACTAAAAAATAACTACAGAGGCGAGGCACATATTTTTACTCACTAACATTCAGAGGGAACTTCAGAAAAATCGGGCACATTGTCATGGACTTTCATTATTTTATCTGGGGACCCTAGTTGTGTGTGACATGTTGAATAATTTGGTAGAAAGTGGCAAATCTGACGCGATACGGACACCACGAGCGAGACGTAGCGGATTTCTCCGTTGCTATGGTAATGTAAAAACAACGCTAGCAACACCTCATGGGCGCCGCGCACGCGAACATTACCAACGATACGAGCTCTTTTTCCATGAATCCATATAGAACCTTGCAATTTATTGCAGCGAATTGCAGTGCTTATTACGTGCTACGTGCACTTCATTAACTAAATGTCATTCGGTAGGAAACATCATTTTGTCACTTATTTTTATCTCACATATTAAAAACCCCGTGTCGCGATGTTCGTTTGCGAAAATCTCCGAAACCACTGAACCGATTTTAATAAGATTTTGTATATCTATTATTTGATCCAACTTGAAAGATAGGATAGTTTTTATAAAATAAATAAATGTCAATTATTGTCAATAAATATTTACATAAAATGAATTTCGAAACGCACGATATTTGTCATAATGTAACCACGGCAACGCGTGGTTAGGTCCACTAGTATTTTATAAATTTCAAACAAAGTATAAATAAATAAATAAAATATCGCGAGGAAATCTGCACACGTTAGTTATTTTTCTTATCTTGTCATTCTAAAAGCACCGAGTCAGTGAAGGAATAATAAAAAAGTTTTTTTTTAATATGTCGTGTCGGTACCTGTTACATGTAACCATTCTGTTCCATGGCCAACTATATAACAGAGTCATTTAGTACGTTCGAGATACGACCACACGCCTCACGACCTCATGCCGTCAGCGGCCTTGAGGGCAAGCGACTCAAATTGTTAGCCACTAATCACTTCATACAAGATGCGTCGTTGTAGTATATTGCGTGTTAAAATTTTACAAGCTATTTGCGATGCAGCACACACAAATCTGCAAATCCGCTTCTAAAGTTGAAATCATCGTAATTATTTTACTTTAATCATGGTATAAAACACAAGATCATCCGATCCCAAGTTAGACAGAATCTATGCTATAATTATCAGACAGCTCATAAACTAAACAATAAAATCATACATTTCTAAGGACATAGATAAATATTTTGCCTGGGGATTGAACTCACAACCCACGTCTCAATTTTCAAGTTCAGTGACCAGTGAACCAACGGTGTCGTTAATTTTGGTCAAAGACAAATATACAATTCACATATCAATTAATAAATGTTGCCCTCATTCCGGGCTCCTGCCACTACACGCTTGCTAATTCGTCTGACACTTCGTTTCCTTAAAAGAACGGAATCCACATCCTCACGTCTACTGCCAACACTCGCAAGTAAAGCCTCGACGATGACGCAATAATCCCGAACGGGAGTTTGCCAATCAAGTGCTGGTCGGTTGCAACAGCGCACTCATACATATATGTCCTAATAATTAATGTTGAGTAACTTATTGGTAATTATGTGACGTTTACAATTCATTTCGAAATTCAAATTCTCGTGATTAATTACGGAAAAAGAGAAATGTTGACTGAGAAAATATCGATTTTTAAAACGGTTTTTCGTATTCAGCCGAAATTTTTTCAGTAGTATTATGACTTAAAAATACGCTAAGTATCACGTATAAACGACGTTCGTGGATTGATACTTTTTCGTACACACGTCCATAGAATCGAATGAAATTTCGATTCTACGTGTGCAAAACGTCCTTAACATAAGCAATGCAGTCACGAAGAATGATTGCACCATCCGTCAACTTTATTTAGATGTGAGGTAATTAAAACGCGGTTATGTGTGGCAAGCGCTCGCATGCGTTCCGCAAAAACCTACAGCATTTCATATTTAATCAATGCCTACTTATCCTCGTCTAACATTACTGGCACTGCAGAAAAAGAAGAAAACAAAAAAACAATTTCTTTGCTAATTAAGTTCTGTAACTATAGAAATAAAAAAAGGTACGATATTACTGTAACTAAAGAAAATAAAATAAATATAAAATTTTCGACAGTGACGCGGAAGAAAAATAACAACAGCAGTGAAACACCGCACACTCCAGTGTTGCTATGTGCGTTTAAGTGTGACAATGGATGCCTTCGCGTGCCGTTCTAAATTCCCGCGCGAACTCGGCTCACGGGTCCTCACGTCGGAAGTACGTTGCTAATATTGGCAGTACTGCATCGCGCTAACATTTAAATTCGTCGCGGGCTACCATTGCAGGTCAGGCACGGACACTTTCTCGGTGACCAGTAACTCATTAAGATTTAAATATAAATAAATACACTGACCGATTGAGCGATGTACTTCGCTTCAGCCTTTTGTCCTTATAGCGATAAATACAAGCTTTTATTGCGTATTGGTCGGAAATTATATGAAAAAAACAGTCTACAAAATTCCGCCAGCAATTGTTTTGATATCGTTTTGCTTCGTGGTCTAGAGCTTAAAGATCCTGTTTGCTAAACTGGAGTTCGTGGATTCGATTCCCAAAAAGGACAAACATTTGCGCGATGAGCACATTTGGATATTCTGCGTCTAGAAAAGATATCTTTATAAGAATGACATGGCATATGGCATTTAAATTTTGTAATTCGAAATCAGACAGCCGTTTGTGAAGCTGTCTCACTTATTATTGTATTTTATGCATAAAGAATGTAACGAATGTTTTAAAAAGTTCGTCAGGTTTGTTAACATAGATACTTGGCACTCGGTTTTCTGCCTGCCCTGTTAGGGACCTGGCGTGATTATATTGTCCCTATCAGCAGATGGCATTGTACTGAGCAGAAGCGCAACGCTGCGCAGTTAATGTTCGTTGTCTTTACGCAACGCCTCTGTTAAACAATGCAGCAGTAATGTAGTGTTATGTCACTGCATTTCGTCATTATTATTTTATATAAATTCCGCTTTAATGCCAGCGGCGGTGTATTATATTATTAATAATGCATCCACGCATCGCCACTTAGCGTGATAGGGGACCTAAATTGTTTTGGATTTAATTGTTACGTATTTTTTTTATTTGACAAGAGTAGGAAACGAGCATGCAGTAGTTACATGTGGCCGCTGCCGCCCATGGACATCTGTAACCGACTCCTAACAAGGCTGTAGGGACTGTTAGTGTGAATTCAGTTAGTATAAGTAATAGGCCTGCAGGAAAGGGACTATTAGAGATATCAGTCCAGTTAGTATGTGTTAGTAGATGCAGTTAGTAAGTGTTACTAGTTACACTGTCAGAAATCGGTCACAGATGCGTTGCTACTCTTGAGGACTAAGATGGTCGCCTCTGGTATACAAGTGGACCGGCATACACACCCTTC